>SMDT01000001.1:0-229927 GCA_005392925.1 Aquilaria sinensis | reverse complement strand
TTTGTAACATCCCCATATCCCACATGAGTGAAATGTGGGAAGCTTTATGTAGATATATAGGCTCATGTTCTAGAGCATAAGTACCTAGTGCTTATCCTTTTCAAAATAATAGCCCATATGGTGTAGACAGGTGTTCCATTGACCAGTTATAGACTTGAGTCATTACAACTAAGTCTTTGAACTCCACATTATCATTGAATTGCATACCAACCTCAAATTCCATAATCTCATATGAAGGATTATAGACAAAGTATTTGCTTCTCCTAAACCTCAATCTCTTTACATTTACATCTTCATCTAATCTATATTAGATTCAACACTGCCTGCATCTGAAAATTATATATGCATCTGAAAATTCAATATAATCAGTGTCATCCCCTTCACTATCTGTCCCAGATCTAGACAAAGCTCCAGATTCAATTTCATTTTCCTCTTTATCTCCTTACAAGTAATCCGCCTTATCATCATCACTGGAAGATTCCCCCATTTTAGTGCCACTATATGCCAAGCTTTCTTGGATTTGAAAATGCCTAACACACTCCCTAGCTTGCCTTAACTCTTCATAATAACAGACAAATATCCAATATCATCCAAACAAGTAGCCATACCATCCTGGTCTGCATTTGACACACGTTTAACTAACTTTTCTTTTGGTTGCTTTTTGGACTTCCCTTTACCACCCACACCCCCTAATGTACCTCCCTTAGAAACACCCTCATCAATTTCACCAACCCTACCTTCTTTATTTACTCCGCATGTGCTCCACCCACCAAGGCATTAGCCAAATTGTTAACTATTTTAGATGTACTACCCCACTAGCCACATCATCCCCCACATTATTCTCCTTTTTGGACCTCCCTTCTCAAAATGTTCAATATAAAGGATAGCACATTTTGTTCTCATAGTCTGCTTTAAAAATTCAACTGCACTAGCTTCATCGGACATCATCTTCAAATCCTTTCATTTTCTCAACAAACCTCTATTCAATTGGTACCAAATTCGAGCTACATTGCTCAACTTCATCCTTTAATCAACTCTAGAACATGTTCATACCTTGTAAAGTACTCCCAAATTATCATACTTTTTTTTCCCCTCCAACATACATGAATGGCCTATCTTTAAACCTCCCACTATGATGGATTGAAAAGTAGGTTTCAAAACTTCTAAGAATCATTCTCAATCTACATTTTCAGACAACAAACAACACTTTATTAGACGATGGGCAAACTTTATGAACCATACACATACTTTACTTCGACATATATATACAAAACTTCCCTATTTTACAACAAATTAAAAAGGAAATGAAACCTTAGATAAAATCGACAAAAATCTACCTAGAAATTAGTTGTCTGATTCACCTGAAACCTTTTGTCCTTCACCAATACTCTTTCTTGTCCTTCTCACTCTAATGCCTTAAAATGTCTTCTAGCCCTTTTGTACCTAACTGGACACTTGACCATAAATATGCCATGTCACCAACCATGTTACCTCGCCACATTGACTAGAAATGCCAGCTATGCGTCCAACATGTCAACCGTAACAAGGGTGACCAAAACAAGCCAAAAGATAACATTAAGGATGGATTTAACTGTAAAAAAAATAATAGTGGTCAAAGTACATTGACATGAAAAGTTAAAGGGCTTATTTGCCCATTTTCCTTTTTCCTAATATCCAATTATATTTGCACGGTGTCTAACTTTATATAAAATGAAGAAAACATATAAAGTGCCATAATTAGACACTTGGATACCACAATCATGTAAATTATACATACTTTTAACAAATTTAAATACTTAACTTATTATACTAGATATTTAACCACTATAATCAAACATTTGGACACTTCAATCCATCACTTGGAACACCATACTCAAACAGGTAGACTAGACACTTTCTTATTAGATTTAAACACTTAACTTATTATATTGGATATCCAACCACCACATTTAGACTTTTGGACACTAAAAAAATAAAAAAGATGGAGTTAGACACCTTATGCCTAGAATAAGAATTAGTGATCTAATATTAATTTTTACATATAAGATGTCTAATTCTATGAATAAAATGTCCAATTATATGTACATGGTGTTTAGTTTTATAGAAAATGTATTTAAGTTCATCTACATGCAGACAAGACACGACCATGTAGGAAGCTATAAAATGTGACTTGATTTTTCAATTAAATATCCTTTAAAATAACATTATTATACTCCCAATTAATGATGAAATTTGAATAATCAAAGTATTTCATCCTCACCACTAGAAAAACCACTTGCAGACATTCAAATATTAAAATAGACACTCAAACACTAAACGCAAACACTAGCAACCCAGTTTTAAACACTCTAAGGTAGACACTATTAATCAACAATTAGATACTAATAATGTTGATTTGCCCGTTTGTGGTGGACAGTATCATATCTCCATTCAATGAGAAGCAGAGTCAAGATAGGATTATGAGAATTAAAATTTTTGTTGGGTTTGGACTAATTAATTAATATGTAAAAGTACTGCATTTATGTTAACTAACCGTCAGTTATATTTCAGAAATCGACAGCTATTCTCTAAATACCTAGCATCACTATTTAACTAACAGTTAACAGTTAAAATATCACGGACAAAAAATAAACCTTGGTGAAATGGGTTTATGATCAATTACGAGTCTTGCTAAATAGGGTTTGCTAATTTGGTTGGTCAAATTTAGTGTCTCAATTTCAAAATCCTTTTCTACCAACTTAATCAATTCAAAATAATATAATTGTGGCATATGAGTTACTGTATACAATGAGGAAGATGAATAAAATGGGAGGGCCAAAGGCCTACAAGGCAATTGGACATTAAAAAGGCATATGATAAGTTGAGCTAGTATTTTGTTGAAAAAGTACTTCGATCAATGTGCTTTCTGGATCATTAGGTTTTCTTGATTATGCAGTGTATCTCTACAGTTTCATATTTAGTTCTGATCAACAACTACAATACGAACTGGTTTTCACCAGAAATAGGTCTTAGGTAAGATGGCCCTTTCTCTCCATATATATTTATTTTGTGTTTTGCAACTTTTTCAAGCTATCTAAAAGAATGATTAAGCAAACTGAAGGTCTTTAAGCTAACTCGACCGAACCATCAATCAACCATCTTTTCTTTGTGGATGATTGCCTTACTTTTTTCTGGCTTTGTTTGACTTATGACATGGCTAATCCTGTAAGTGCACACAAGGAACAAATATTTTATTGTTTATGAAAATAAAAGAAATTAGTTCAAATTTTAAAGGAGTAAAATTAATTAAAATTTAATTAAGATTAAGCTAAACCAATAACGAGAGTAACAGACCGGGAAAAACATTTATGGTATAGCTAAGGCTTAGGTTTCACTAAGCTGAGGTCTTCCAATTAATTATTTGGGTAGGTTTGCAGTTGTCAACAATCACTCCTAGTATTACAATCCTCTCTCTAACAATTGCAATGCATTCAATTAACATATGATTATCTCTCGATCTCTCGCATAAGTAATCAGACTCATTAAGTTCAGGTTTCCAAATCAATAAATCATGAGATTTAATACTATCCACCTATGTGTAAGTCTACCTCATGACACTGTTAATGTTACTAATGAACTCTGCCATTAAGGAGAATATGAAACAAATTAGGAAGTGCGAAATTAGGGGAGCGAATGATGAAGAGATACTTAAATAAAAATGGTTACCATACAAAAACCTACCCATATCATTCAAAATCGCTAAGCCCACGAATCCTAGACCCACGATTTCATCTTTCCCAATTGTGAAATTCGTGTGATTTCCCTCCCACATTCCCTCATTCCTAGGCCTAGGAGAACACAAAAGGAAGCTTAAATAAGACCAGCATTCATGAAGGGTGACGAGGCGATGATTTTGCGATAAGAAGGGCAAGATTTGTTTCAGTATTCCACCATGAGGACACGAAATCTATCTAGATTTTCATAATTCATCCGCTATTGAGAGGGAGACAATGGTGCGAAAGAAGGAACGAAAACGTTTGAAGGCAAAAATGGTGAACAACAGTGGTTCAAATGACAATTTGACGAAGAAACAAAAAGGGTGTATGATTTTGGATTTTTTTTTAAAATAACACAAATATGTATATGGTATATGTATTTTTCTAGGTTTTTAATGTATGCTTCTTGTTTGCGAAGAACACAGATATTTATGTATGTTTCTGGATTTTATTTGTACAATTCTAGTTTGTAAGACACACACACACACACACACACACATATCTGTGTGTGTGTGTATGATTCTAAGGTATGATTCTAGTTTACAAACAAAACACATATGTGTATATATGTTTATGAGTTTTATTTGTATGATTTTGGGTTACACACACACACACACACACACACACACACACCTAACATGAAACTGGAAATGACTTGTATAAAACTAGGGTGGCAATGTATGGTATAAAATTTTGAAAGTACAAATATTGATGTAGGAAAATGAATTATTATTATGTAAAACTATATTGCTATTATGTGGAATTGGGTTCACAAATGTATGGAACTATGTTCTATTATATGAGCTTTGAGTTTCGGTATTATATGAAATTAGAAATAAATTGTATGAAATTGAGATTTATTTGTATAGTACAATATGGACTATTCGTGTGGAACTAATTGTATGAAATTGAGTTTTAGAATTGTATGATTCTAGTTTGTAAAAGACACAGATATATATATATATATGATTCTGAGTTTTATTTGTATGATTCTAGATTTTATTTATATGCTTTTGAGTTTTATTTGTATGTTTCTAGTTTTGCATGAGTTTTGAGTTTTGAGTTTCAATATTGTATCGAACTAGAAATGAATTGAGATTTATTTAAATGACACTACAAACTATTTGTGTGAAACTAAGTAAATTTTTTCAAACATAATGTGTAGATATGACAATGAAACATGAAGATACCTATGCAGGATACCTCTCACAAGCTCACCAATAGTGGTGAGATAAGTATAGGAAAAAAAAAAGTGGCAGCAAATCTATAATGCAAACGGATTGGAGCAAGGATGAAACTGAAAACAGTGTAAGAAATGTATGAAATTGTATGAGATATGTGTTAAACTAGAATTAAATTGTATTAATCTGTGTAGGTTATGTGTTAAACTAGAAGCGAAATGTATTAAATTGAAAGTGAAATGTTTTAAACTGTGTGAACAATGTATGAAACTGTGGTATGTTTATTAAACTGGAAGTGAATTGTATTAATCTATGTGAGATATGTGTTAAACTAGAAGTGAAATGTATTAAACTCTATGGAATATGTATTAAACTCCCAACTTGAAACCATAAACATAACGATAATTGGTAAAAAAAAAACACAAATATAGAGATGGTGAACTCAAGATAGAGAAAAAGAAATGAAAATGAAGGAATTAAATAAAACATAAAACGTACACAAACTAAATTTCCAAAATTATAAATTCTAAACAAAGTTAATGTTTTGAACCATTAATGTTTAGACAATTGAGAAAAAAAAATCTATTGAAACTCGTGAAGGAAAAGAAGAAATGAAAACAATGGAATTTAATAAATAAGAAAACGTTTACAAAAAAATTTTCATAACTAAAAATTTTAAAAATAGTTAATATCTTTATTAGTATACAATCAAATCTTTTACCCTAACAAACATAATTATCATAAATGATCCAAACCAAACGGAAACTCCTCTCCTTCTAACGTCATTTATTATGTGCATATACACATATGTGCATCTCAGAATTTCACACAAAATCATACTAAATAGGTATATCTCTATCCTAATTATTGCAACTTTATTTCCTTAGTACACGGATCAAATTTCTCCTCTTAGTCATTCATTCAAATCTTTCAGACAAATTATCTATAGTGATCAAGTATAGACAAGACTCATTGTTGCAAAGGAAATAGACTAAAACATAACCAAAATAAATTAATTGAAATAATTCAACTAAGATACATCCAATCTATTCAAATCAATATGGAGGTATTATAGATTTCAAAAAATTTGAATTTGATGCCCTTATCTATTTTTTCAAATTAAAAAAATTTAAAAAACAAAGAATAAAAATGAAAAACCAAAAAATTTAATATTTTGATTTAAAATTAAAGCCTCCAATACCTTTAAATAATTATATAGAATGATATAGATGCCAAGAAAATATAATTTTATTCTCTTGTCTATTTTTTTAACTTAAATAATAGGGGAAAAAGTGAAAAATAGAAGGAAAAATGAAAAAGTCTAACAATTCAACATGGCCATTCCAACTTAAAGCATACAATCCCTATATGTAATTATGTAAAGTATTACATATGGAAAAAAAGCATTGAATTTGATGCCCTTATGTATATATGTATATTCAAAATGAACCCTAAAATAGCAAAAAAAAAACCAAAAAATAGAAGGCAAAAAAAAAACCATAAAATTAAGCATTACCATTCCAAGTTAAAGCATATAATATTTTAAAATAATTATGCAATATATTCTAAAAAATAGAGTACGGTAGAATTTTTTTTATTTTTGTAATTTTAGGCTTTAAGTTGAGAAAATAGATAAGGGCATCAAATTCAAATTTTTTGGAATCTATAATATTCTTCATAATATTTGAATGGATTTCAAGGATTAATAAGGAAAGGTCATTGAACTGGTAGGTTTTTTCATTTTTTTCCATCTAATTTTTATTTTTCTTGTTATTTTAAGGTTTAAGTTGAAAAAATTTTTGGTAAGGGTGACAAATTCTTTTTTTTTTTTTGGAATCTATAATATTCTAAATAATTATTTGATTGGATTAAATGATTTGATTTTGAATGGGAAATTTTCATTGGTAAGTTTTTTCATTTGTTCCTTTTTTTTTTTTTTCTATTTTAGGCTTTAAGTTAAAAAAATAAATAGCTAGATAATGGTGTCAAATTCAATTTTTTTTGTCATCCATAGTCTCCATAATTATTTGAATTGATTAGATTCTTTAATTTTGGATGTAAATGTAAAATTGGTGGGTTTTTTTTTATTTTTCATTATATTTTTCTATTATTTTGCTATTGTTAAGGTTTTTTGTGTTCATTTTACTAGATTTTAGGGGATCATTTTGGGTTTGGTATTGAACTTCTATCAACACTAACAAAAAATCACAGACGAGGTAGTTTTGCTACAAAGCATTACTTATATTCTAATTTTACAATGTTTGATAGTTCAAGTGTATATATGTGAAATAAGGATAGTTTAAGCGCAGATAATGTAATGGGTAAATATCACCAGTTGTCTCTAAACTATGTCTATGTTGCTTAATCATCCTAGAACTATCAGGTGTTACACCAATCATCCTCAAACTTTCTAAGTATTGCACTTTCATCCTGTCATCAGCTAAGCCGTTAAATGTGGATGGAAAAATGATGTGGCACAATTTTTCCGTTCATCTTTAACAGTTTAATGGATAGTGAGATGAAAGTGCAACAATTAAAAAATTTGAGAACGATTGGTGCAACACCTGATAGTTTTGGGATGATTAAGCAACATTAGCATAGTTTAGGGATAACTGATGATATTTACCCCAATATAATTTAGTCTAAAATTTAAGATATCAGTAAAAGTTTTCATAACTTTATCTGTACATGTGTCTCAAATGATTTATATAAATTCCTCAGCTTCTTTGTACATCGAGCTCATACATATATGTTATCTGATTTATATAGATCTATGATTTACACCGGAATCGTGTCTTCTTACTCTACATGTGCATCTTATCTTTTCAGCTTTGGTGCCTTATTTTTAGATGGTGCAAAGCAATAGTTTGTTGGAGCTTTTTGAAAGTGCTAATTCTTTTGTTACAAGTTAAAGGACAAGTAGGATTTGGGGTGCCACTCTAAGAACTAAAGCATGAACTATTAGGAAGAGGAATAGCTCTCTTGTGTTTAACTCAAAGGTATTTAAAATTCAAGATGCATTTTTTAAAATTCAGATACTTACCTTCTCATGGTTAACTAGGAGATGCTCAAGATTAAAGTGCTTTTGGGGAGATTGGTGTCAATATCCTATAATAGCTTCTAAAAATTGTAGTTGGTAGTTACACAAGAAGCGTGTTTTGATGCATTTAAACTTATTTTTAGGATGAATGATTAAACTCGTATATACAATTGAATATATTAGTAAAATTTCTGTGTTCTCATTTGTGCATGACTTACATGATTTGTACATATATATCATTTTCTTTATATATCAAGTTCATATCTATCATCTAATTTGTACAAAATAATTTTTGTAAGCCTTTTTAACGTGTTCACACTAGTTTTTATGTATTTTTCTTATTTTATAAAATGAAGGGTAGTATCAAAATGTTATTATATACATATGTAAATGGGCTTGTTGTGAAAACTACAAGTATACAGTTATTGAACTAGTAATAAAACCGGTGAGACTAAGTTGTGTCCACAGGGATTAAGTACTAAAAAAAACTAAGCTAGTAGAGACTTGTAAAAAAAACTAAAAGAAATTAAATGCTTAAATTAAATAAAAATGATAGATAATCAACCCAATTAACTACTTGCAACAATTAAAAATTACTAATTAAACTATAGAGAAAACTAACACTAACTACTTGTACCCTATAGCAATTGTTCATATTGGAATCCACTTTGAGCTTGTTTATTATTCAATTAGATACTTTACCAATTTATTGTAGATGAATTTACCCGATAACAAATTTTCTCTCCCAAGGTGAATTTATTTAACCACTTTAATAATGAATGGCAATCCTTTATCCACCCAAAATTAAAGAATTTCAAGCTCCCTATGGTCTATTCATCTCTTAGAGACTTGGGGCTCCTGCTTATCATGTGATTCTAACCTAGCTTACCTCATTCTTCTAACACAAATCACTTCTCCCAATGACAAATTTGCATCAAGAAATAAACTTGTGGCCAAGAGTTTAACAATCAAGCATGAGAGCAAACCAAACAATAAATTTAATAAATAGTCTAAGGTCACCTTGTAGGCTCCTTTTTTTGCCTTATTTTTTTTTCCAAATTTTTTATGTTGTCGCACCAATGTTTTGATGTTGTTGCACCATTACTTTCTTTTGATTGTCCCTAGTTGCTACCACTGGGTGCTACAGCAGTAGATATTTGGTGTTACCGCACAAACTTCTAGCTGCTGGAAATCCCTTCAATATAAGTTTTTGTTATGCCTTGGACTAAAAAAATGCTACCACTCCTTGCAAATATCGTTTTAACCTGTACCAAAACCAAAACAATGTTAGAAGACCACAAATCTTTGATAAACCAAGCTTAATTAGTAGGGTTAAAACATCATTTTTCCTACATTTATCACACCCCCCATATTTACATATTTGCTAGTCCATAGCAAATGCCAAATCTAAACATAAAAAGGATAAAAAAACATCCAAAACAAACAAGCTAACCAAATGGAATTAATGTTTCATCAAAGACAAAGTATACTTGCCTACTCAATAATTGAGAAATTAATGTAAATCCAAAAAGTGGTGAATTTATTGCTAAATATAAAAGATCGTTCCCTGAGTGTTTTACTCTTGCAATATGGATTCCTAATGACACTAATACTTCTGCACCTCAACTTGTGATTTTAGCCATAAACCTACAAGAAGACCTAAACTCCCTTACTTATAGGTCACACAAAGCTAAGAGTTTGATGGGTTTTTCTTTGGTTGTAATCAAGCCACGTTTGGTAAGGAATGACAACAGTGGAAGGCTTTTTTCAGTGAAGTTCATAGTTGCCAGCAAAGCATAATGCACATGAAATTTAATACAATAGTTCTTCACATTCAACACACTATCTGCCCATAGCACAAAAACATATGTGAATTAGCTCAATTCTTCTTGGCTCTTAAAGCAAAGTCAAACATCTTTAGCCCAATTTATTTTTTCTCTTTTTCTCACCTAGGAGCCAAGTTCTTACCATTCTTGTACATGACTATTCATTCACAAATGAATTCACCTTATGCATTAAAAGTATGGTCACAAACCCCTACACTTATACATTTCACTCACTTTTCCAACTTTATTCCCCTTTTTTTCTTTTAACCCATGACTTTTTTTACACCTTGCTAGCATCTCAATTAAAAAAAGGATACAAATAAGAAAGCATAAAGGTTCTAATGTTGGGTTCATGAAAGAAATAGGCTATTGGCTCAAAGGGGTTCACTAAAAGATAAATAACAAAGGGATGGTTGTTTAAGAAAAAAGAGTTTACCCTAAATTGCCATCATCACCTCTAAGACTACATGCAACAATGTATGTTCGCAAAGGTCTTCAAGCAAATTATAGATCCATCACAAGGTAAAGCTCACTCAACAATAGAAAGAATCACATATCATCATAAATTGATCATTTAGGCTAAAAATACTCATCGGGTTAATTTCTTCCAAAAGCAACAAAGATACACTTTAAACACTTACAAGAATTTAACAACATTTAGCAAACAAAAATCTCATCTTTGCAAAACATTAATTATCATTTAGGGTCCGTATAATGCATCAAACAACCTAAATGCTACTAAATGCACATAATCATGTCATTACCATATGCAAAACATGCTAAAAAGACAAAAATTAAAAAAAATTACAAGAGCATATAATAACAGCAAAAACACACAACAACAAACATTATTTCCCCCACACTTATAATGAACATTGTCTTTAATGTGAAAAAGAAAAGAGATAAGCATGGTGAAATGTACCTAGGGAGATGAGGTGTCTCACCTTCAGATTAGATCAATTTGAAGTATAACCCCATAGGTGAAAACTACCAAAGTGATGAACAAGCTTTTCTAGAAAATTGATCGATTTGGAAGAGAGATTTTGTAAGAAATTTACTCCGTGGAATATATGGCAAGGTGAGGGCTAGTGTTTGGTGAGATGAAAGTCTACTATGAGTTCAATGAAAGGGCCTTAAGTGGATGGTGTTGTCATGCCACCCTGGTGTAGTCACACCAACAGTTTGGTGCTATCGTACCAACAATCCAAGGCTCCTCTTTGTTGCTCTCTTAGCATGGTGCTGTCACACCAAATTTTTTTAGGGCTGTTACACCAATTACCCAAGCCTTTCTTTCCTCCCATTTTAATTCAATATGGTAGCATCAAGCCATTGGTTTTGTAGCGTCAATATGGTGTTGAGTGATTTCATGCTTGCTTTGTCTTTTTTTTTTTTTTTGCCTCATAAGACACCATTAATGTTATTGCTTCCTGGCATGCGCTAAAATTGTTCTTCATGGTAGCACTTACAATGTTAATGTAACAACGTGTTTTTGGGAGTCGCTACCAATCGATTTCAACTAAGTTAATTGAACACCCTAAAATAGTCTACAATAGTTCGAAGGATTCGGGAATACGATTACGCTAAAACAACTTTGTGATAGTCCCCAAAATTGGCACCTTATTTTGATTTAAGTTTTGTTTTGCTTTTAATTTGATTAATTTTCCAAATCATGAGTTCTAATCGAATCACCCGGCTATGGACTTTTAAACCTTATTGCTTGACTTTATGTATATGAAATTTTTTATATTTCCAACCATGGATCTTATTGGACCACCCAGATGTAGAACATAAGAAAAGTTAATCTATTTTAATTTATGTTAATTTATCTTTTAAATATTTTAGTTAACTATCAATCCAAACCATAAGCCCTATTGAATCACTTGGATGTGGATCTTAAAACTTATTGTTATCCTAAATTTATCCTAAAATTTTATTAAACCCACGCAGAATGAATTTTTCTAAATTTGATTTTTGAGAGGCATTATGAGATTCAAAATAAAAATAAGATCAAGCTACTCTAAAAAAAATTAAAAGGAAATAAAAGATAAACAAATAGATAAATAAATAAAAATAAAAAATAAACACCCTAAGTTACATCCTTATGTAAATTTAATGGTTAAATCTAATGCATGGCAAACAAACAAACAAAAAAAAAAAGAAACAAAGGAAAACAAACAATAAAACTTGACGTCAGTGACTAATCTGCTAAAATAAGAAAAGTTAGTGATTCACATGAACGAAATAGAAAGCCAGAGGGCTAAGTTAAGGTTGTACCCAAAAAAAGTTGACTGGGTTCGGATCTAGGTGGAATCGGGTCGGCTGCGCTAGTCGCGATCCGGGTCTTGCCTTAATTCCACCGACGGCAGCGCCTCCGGAGTGATCGGAAGACTAGGCTTTAGTGTAACGGAGGCGGCGACTTCGGGTGCGGGAGGAAGACGATGAAAGGCGGCGAATCAGGAGCGACGATGCGATTTGGCGTGGCGGCGGTGGGGCTGGAGCGGCGGACAAAGGGCGACGGCGGGGGTAGATTGGAGCGGCCGACAGAGGGCGACGGTGGAGGACGAACGTAGGAGGGAAGACGAAGCGTCGGGGGAGGAAGTCGAAGCGTCGGGTAGCAAAGGGGGGGTTAACCAGGGACGGCGGCAGCTTGGGGAAAAAGTTAGGGTTTCTAGGCAGGAAGGGTAGTGAGACCAGGGGCTAAAGCTGCTGTTTTCTCTCTTTTTTTTTTTTTTTTATCTAAGAGCTTAGGGTTTCGAAAATTCTCCTCTTGTCGTGCCAACAGTGACCCATATTTAAACTAGGGAGTCTTAGGGGAGATTAGCTAGGTTTTCCAAGTTTAAAACTGCTCCAAATTCAATTTGAAAGAGCTTTGGTCAAAAATACTAGTTCAAGTCCAGAAAAACTCTTGAGTTACTATTCAGCCCCAAACTCTATGTGAATTCTCAATTTCACCCAATACTTCTCTAATCTGTCAATTAAGCCTAAAACTTCACAACTTTGATAGATTTGCCTCAAACTTTTCAATTTTGACAGATTTTACCTCATACATTTGGGAATTGGCAGATTTGCCTCAAATGTTCCAATTTTGCGATGAACTTTCTAAAAACCTTCGGTTTCCACCCAAACTTTTCCCTTTTACATAAATTGACCCTACAAAAACCTTGAGACTCCAAACTAATTCCTATTTCTACCATAGATGACCATTCTAAATTCCTAAAGATTTGTAAACCAAAATAACAATGTAACATAAATGTGACTAGACCAACTAACTATGCAAAAAACCCTAAAATGACAAAAATGACCCAAACTCATAACAAATGACCAAATAATCCCTAAAAATGAAAATATCCCCTAAACTAATTTTCCTAACCTAAAACTTAAACAAACATCAGTGCCCAGACAAAAATGGGTGTCAACAATCAAAAATCAAACTCTTAATAACAATATTTACTTTAAAATGCTAAGGAAAAAGTTTTTTTTAAAAAAAACCTAAGACACATGAAATGAAAGTCAAAGAAGCTAAAAGATATCGGGTTGTCTCCCAATGAGCCCTACGTTTTACGTTGCTATCACGGAAAGCACTCGAACAAAGTAATTCTACGTTTGTGAGAGGTCTAAGGCTAGAATAGAAGAAGGCCAGTTCATAGGCAAAAGCCAATAGAATGGGCTAAGTTCTTGGAGTCATTCCAGAACCAATACATAAGTGAAGTCATTAGAGACCAGAAGCAGCTGGAGTTTGACTTGGTTGTGCAAGGGGGCATGACAATGCTTGAATATGAGAAAAAATTCAATGCACTGGTAAAAAATGCTTCACAATATGAAGGTCAAGAAGTGCTCATGTACAAAAAGTTTGTGAGAGGTCTAAGGCCATAATTGAGACAAATTCTGAGGGTCTTCAATGATTGGGATTACTACCAAATAGTCCAGAGAGCTTTGGCTTTGAGGCAAAAGTATATTGAGTAACGAAAACTCAAAAGTAGACCTGGAGAATGAAGTGGTGTGCACAAGTATAAAGAAGTCTAGAAGAGAGCTAAAGATGGCTCACATATGAATTAGCCTGAGAAGGATAAAAAGAAGAAGAAAAAGATTAGGGGTTTTAGATGTGACTTGTGTAGAAGGTATCATGGTGGAAAACCATGTTACTACACTACTAGGGCTTGTCTAAATTGTGGTTCTAAAGAACATTAGGTTAGAGATTGTCCTAAGAGAAATCACCAACAAAATAAAAACCAACCCCAATGACCTTAAAGGCCAAGGCTAGTATTGCCTAATGTGAGAGCAAGATCTTCATAAAGAAGTAAAACAAAATTCAAAAAAATTCAAAAACTTAAATCGGAAAACCAGAAATTCAAACAAAATTTTTAGAATTAGATCTAAATAAGATCAAAGAAAATGAAGAAAATAAAGAATCTACTTCTAAAGTATTAGAACCTAAAAATAAAGTATAGTGATTCAAGAGTCACAAAAGGAAGAATTTATAAATATAATTTCAAAAATTCATTATCACAAATGTTATGTTTTAATAGATTTAATTGTTAATAATGAATATCATATTAAAACTACAACTTTGGTGGACACTAAAGTTGATCAAAATTATATACAAAAAGGAATAATTCTTACAAAATTTTATGAGAAAACTACTGAAGAACTTCATTATGCTAATAGTTCAAAACATAATGTTAAATATAAAATTAGTAATGTTAAGGTTTGTAATTCCGGTGTTTGTTTTAAGATGTCTTTTATATTAATAAAAAAATTTAAACACTAATATTGTTTTAGGAACCCCTTTCCTAACCTCTTTATATCCATTTTAAGTAACTCCTTTTGAAATAAAATCAAATGCATTAGGAAGAAATTTATCATTCCCATTCATTTTTCCAGTTTAAGAAAAAATTGTTCGAATTATACAAGATTCATTTATTCAATCAATAAACATGATATAGAATAAAGAAAAAACATTGTAAATCTGTAATTCAAGAAATAAATTTTCATCACATAGAAACCCAACTTCAAGATCCTTTTATGCAAGTAAAGATAAAACAAATAGTACAGAAATTTGCTCAAGATGTATGTGCCCCAGTCCCCAATGCATTCTGGAATAGAAAGAAACATATAGTAAATCTTCCATATATTAAAGGATTTGATGAAAGACTCATTCCTACAAAATCAAGAGCAATTCATATGAATACAGAATTGAAAAAATTATGTGTTAAAGAAATTCAGATTTAGAAGCTAAATGATTAATTCAAAAATTAAAATTTCCATGATCATGTTCAATGTTTTATGTTATTAATACTGTAGAAATTGAAAGAAGAGCTCCAAGATTTGTAATTAATTATAAACCGTTAAACAAGGTATTAGAATAGATTAGGTATCCAATCCCTTATAAAAGAGATTTACTCAAGAAACTTTATAGTGATAAAATATTTTTCAAATTTGATATGAAATCCGGATTCTAGCAAGTACAGAATAATGAAAATGGATAAATATAAAACTAGATTTAATGTTCTTTTTGGTCACTATGTATAGAAAGTAATGCCTTTTGGGTTAAAAAATATTTCTTCAGAATTTCAAAATATAATGAATGATATTTTGGCTCTTATTCAAAACTTTCCAATAATTTATACAAATGATGTCTTAATCTATTCAGATTCATTAAATAAACATTTTTCACATTTAGAAAATTTTATAATGTGATTAAACAAAATGGACTAGTAGTATTTTTACCTAAGATGAAATTATTCCATACTCAAATAAGATTTCTAGGACATAACATAAATCAAGGAATGATTACACTAATGCCAAGAATGTTAGAATTTACTTCAAAATTTTCAAATGAAATAAAAGATAAAAATCAATTACGAAGATTTGTCAGATGTCTAAATTATGTTTCAGACTTTTTAAGGATGTAAAAATTATTTGTAAACCTTTATATCAAATACTTAAAAAGAATCCTCTGGCTTGGAGCCAAGAGCACACCGAAGCTGTTAGGTTAATAAAAGAAAAGATTAGATTTCTTCGGTGTCTAGGTCTTCTTCATCTAGTAAACTTTCTCATTGTAGAAATAGATGTGTCAGATTTAGGCTATGGTGGAATCTTAAAATAGTGTCTTCGAAACCAGATTAAAGAGATTCTAGTTAGATTTCATTCAGGATTTTGGAATGATGCTCAAAATAATTATTCTACTGTTAAAAAAAATTCTTTTAATTATTTTATGTATTTTAAAATTTAAAGATGACATATATGAAAAAAAATTTATTACACATTGATTACAAATCAGCCAGAGAGATTTTGGAAAAAGATGTTAAGAATTTGTTTTCAAAACGAATCTTTGAGACATGGCATGCATTATTAAGTAATTTTGATTTTGAAATTAAACATATTAAAGGAATATCACATAATCTTTATGATTTCCTTTCTCATGAGATTTTGCAGGGCAATACTATGAAAAATCCACTCCATTCACATGACTTCAAAATCTACAAACTCTCTGACTCAAAAGAAAATCACCAAAAACTCTTTTGCTATCCTTGTTCCAAGAGTCAAAACCCACATCCTTTTCTAAATAGAGGGCTTCCACATCACAGACTCAAAATCAAAGAAAGAATAATTCGAATTACTATACTAAGACTCATAAGCTTCCAATTATTTTATTGGAACCTAAATTTCTCAATTCTCAAGGTATTATAAATAATTTTGATCATATTATTCAAATTATTTTCCCTTAAAAACGTTTTTATATTCCTAAAAATCTTGTAAATCAAGAGAATTTTATGAACAAATTTTGGTAGATACCGATTCAATTGAATTAACTTATACTTATGATAGAAATGATCCGAGCAAAATTACTTATTCAAAATGTTGAATTAATAAAGTTATGAGTCCTTTTGATTGGGGTTAGTTATAAAAATGTTTTGTTCAATCTAGGCCACCTGCTTTCAATTATTTTGATTACACTTAGGAATGGTATAATGCCTTTTATATTCAAAATTATACTCATACTTGGGTTTTCTTTTTTCATGAAAATATAAATCATAAGTTTCCAAATTGATTTTGGAATGGGTGGGACTACTTTGGTTTCACCAGGGATGCTTTATTTGAACCAATTAAACATGGTTTTGTGGAATATTTAAAGAAATATTCTAATTCAATTCATTATTATGATCGACTCCTAAATTTTTTTATAACCTTTAGCATACCTTGGATTACATCCTGGACCTTCGTCATTGAAAATGACAAGGACAAATTTCCCCAATTATTTGGAGAATTCAAAATAAAATAGTGGGATGGATTCCAAATTCCTTAAGCTAATCGAGAAGCTATCATTCATTGGTTAATACAAAGGCGAATGATAGCAATGATTCAAAAGACTCCTCCAAGTTCAGACCACTTGACTTTCTTGCCAAAAAAAATCACAAATCCAAGCTTAACTGGTGTCAACCACTTCTGAAGAAGGCTGTAAGAAGATGATTCGAGACCTGGTGTTTCAAATGGATTCAGAAGGCTGTAAGAAGATGATTCGAGACCTGGCGTTTCAAATGGATTCAGACTTTGATGAAGAAATCAAAGACAAATCTCCTTCAATCTCTCAAGCAGGTTTTAAAGAAGAAGATTGTTATAATATTCAATTTGCCAAAGATCCTTATGAAGATTAATTTAATTTCATATTTTTGGATTCAAAATGATAAAATTCAAGGTGAAGAGCTAGACAGATTACTTTTTCAACATCATTATCGAAGGCATCGAGAAAATTCTAAGACTCCAGAAAAAAATTAAACAAATTGCTCATTTAGATGAATAATAAAATCTCCCTTTAGATTCATTATTGGAGTAATGGTTCTTTGTTGGCAGAAGATCAAAAGGTAATCCTGCAAGAGATTTACAATTATTGGGACTCAAAATTATCATTAGTAACATCAGCACCAAATTCCAAACTATCTTAAGTCTGAGATATTTGAAGACTCAATTTGAGACCAATAATTCAAAAGTAGAGAAAGACTGTTGGCAGAATACTTATTTGCCAGAAGAAAACATCAGCCCTAACATCATTTCAGATTCAAGAATCTTTGAAATCCATGGATTTCAAGAACTCTGAAGTCCAACTCCTTTATCTATAAATATGTAAATTAGTTTCGGAAGGAGGGAGGCTTTTCGCCATACCTTCTCTTTTCTTAGTATTTTCCTCAGTTTGTAATTTCCTATTTTGGACTACAAACTTGTTCCCAGTACACACACACACACACACACACACACACACACACACACACATTATTTCTAATAAAATATATATAAATATATTATTATTATTATTATTATTATTATTATTATTATTATTATTTATAACAAAATATTTTTAAAATATTACTTTAAATTTATTGGTTCAATAGAACTATTTTCCGATGGCTTTTGTGTTGGAAATTTCCAACAGCTTTTGCTTTGAAAATTGAAATTTTGAAATTTTTTATGGCTAGGCCATTGAAAACATTCCAATGGCCCAACTGTTGGAAACTATGGTCTTTAAAATTTCCAATGTACGACTGTTGGAAAATAGTCTTTTTTTTTTTTTTCAATGACTGAGCAGTTGGAAAATACATGTTTTTTAGTAGTGTAGGAGCAAGTTAGAGACCAGAGCTCGCTACGCATGAGATGACATCTGTATGAGGATTGGTCTACCCACAAAATTATGAGGGGAGGCACTAGTTTAACTACTCCTATCCTACCCGCACCTATCCCATGTCAATATATTTATATTTCAAACTAAAATTATAATTTAATACTCCACCTATTTTGTAAAGGCTAGCCTTTTATATTTTTTTGACTAAAATTTTATTAAATATACTTATATTAGTTTATATTGCATAAAGTTCTTAAAATTATATTTATAAACTAGAGTATTTAAGATACCATTTTCATATAAAAGTTTATATTTCTATAATTTTTTTTTTAAAAAAATAATATTATGAACTAATTACTATAAATAGTAAAAATGACAAGCTTTGTAAGATAAAAGAAGTATAAATTACCATATATTATTTTAGTTTATGATTTTTCACTTATTAATCAATTGTAAATATATATTCTTTTGAAAATATACATAAAAATATAAAAAAGAAGTCTTTAATTGGTTGGCGGGTAATACCTATCTGCCCGAGATGAGTACTACAAAAACTCAATTATTTATATGGTTTGAGATTATTTTTTTTATATTTAGAATCAATAAAATAGACTAAGGGAAAAGTGAAGCTACTAGGTTGTGTGCTGGAGAAATACATTGATGTAGTACAACTACCAATGAACAGAAATCAAACTTCTCCATCCAAAAAATAACCTGGTTAGCAATACCTACCAAGCCTAGTAGTGGTGGCCTTTGATGTCGAAGAACATTTAAGACCTGCGAGTAATCTAACAAGATTGTAATATATCTTAGAGAAAATGCTGCCACTATGTGAACTGCCTTTAGAATAGTTACCAATTTGACTTCCAACACCAAACAACAATTTGGCCAAAATTTCCCTTGTTGATACTTAGGAGGAGCATTTGACCTCATCCATACTCAGGTAGCCACGAGTCAAATGGTGTTTATGGAAAATACGTTCATTTCTTCACAACCATATAATTTAGAGGGTAGAGACTAAAAAATTGATCAATTCAAAAGACCATTTACTACGGGAACCTTGAAGTGATAATAGCTAGATCTTAAATGATGAGTGAGTTGACTCAGATGAAGGCAAACAAAAAGAGCCCTATAAGTTGGCAGTACTTGAGTAGCCTTAGAAGAGATGAAGAGTTATCTCCTCCTCTATATTACATTGCTAGCATATGTAACTTTGCATCGCTCTGTGAATAGCTAGATTACTACCTATAAGGAAGGTATATAGTAGCATTTCCACAAGAAGACCTTGAACTTTTGAGGCATTTGCAAACTTATACTCAGGGGCGTAGCCAAAAACTAAACATTGGGGGGGGGGGGAGGCAGGTTGTTAACATGTATAAAGCTTTAATCAATAAAGAGAGCAAGTATAGGTTAAGCCAAACTTTAGAACTTTAGAGAGGTTTCTATAAGTTTCTCTTTATTTTGTATAAAAGGCTAAAATATACACTTGCTCATTATCAACTTCAAAGTTTACAAATAAGCACCTAAATTTTAATATTGTTATAATTTTATATTAAATTAATCAATTCCAGTAAAAAATTTAAAAAATTTTAAGGGGTGGTGGCCCCTCCCTGCCCCTTAAGAGCTACGCTTGCTCATACTCATTTTATAGTTCTAGAGAAATTTGAATATGCATAGGAATGAATGAGACCCATCATTAGGTGGAATAACTGAGAAGTCCGTTTGGCTACCAATTGAGAGAAACTATGTTTAGTGATGCAACACTTTTATCATGGGATTAGTTAAACCCAACCAAAACCCTACTAGTTAACATCCTTATTTGTGCCCGAAATAACTGTTTTAGCAGCTAACTAGAAAATCCTAAAAGCAGAATCCCAGTAAACTGGGCTTGGGTTGAACTTGAACCTGGTATTTTTCAGGCTTAGAATTTAAAATCCAAATCAGGAGGGAAAATTCCAAGTTCCCTCCTCAACGATTCCACACTACGACTGCACATTCTAGGGTTTCCGTTGGAGAACGAAATGCTCTGATGAACTGAAGAAATCCAGTAGCCTGGAAACCCTCTTATCTTGATTCAAACCAGAATGCCTAAAGAAAACGTGGGTTTCACCCCTGCGCCTTATTCCACGCGGCACGGTGTCGCTCAAATTTCTCAGAATTTCAGAGTCACGAAGCCCTTCGGCGATCGCAAACGGCCGCGCGACGCTAATTATTCTGAACATCAGTTTTCTTCTGAGTAAGTGTTTTCTGCTTCTACCGGATTCTGTAGGTAGTCGTGTTTCTTCTTTATTTACAGAGTTTTATTTATGATTCAGGGGTTTTAAGATTTTGGATTTCGATATTTGTGATCACAGTTATCATTTCGGAGTCGAAACTGAGTCATCTTCGTCTGTTAATGGCTCCAAACGGGTTCCTCTTTCCGAGATTTCTACGCATGTGCCTTTCAAATATCGTGCATCGAGGTATACAAAAGTAGAGAGTGTAGTTGGGAGAGCTTCAAATGTTGTAAACGAGCGTGTTTTGAGGACTGATTTGAACAACGAGGTCGAAACTGAGAGGATATCTGGAATTCGTTTGAAAATTGAATCGGCATCAGATCCTTTCCGAACTCCAGTAAAACGAACAGAGTGTTCAAATTTCAGCGATGGGTTTACAGGGTCTAGCCTTCTGGATGATGATTTCTTTGATGAATCTGTATTGCAAGAAATCGATGCTATAGTTGAGCGGGAGTCCATGAAAAAACAAGGCCGGCCAAAGCATGATATCGATATTGATGCAGACAGTAAAGAAAATGATAATGGTGATGGCAAAGGGAATTACTTTTCTAATTCAAGGCCTATCATAGCGGGTGACAATTTAAGGGGAGGAGTTGCTTTAGATTATTTGAAAGACCTGAAATCAAAAGAAGAGGACACAGATACTTCTTCGATTATGCTGTCTGGGAGCATGCCAGATGATTACTCGAAGTACTTGCAATCTTTGAATGATAGACAACGTAAAGCTGCTTGTAGTGACATCTCAACCCCTTTGATGATTGTTGCTGGTCCAGGAAGTGGGAAGGTTTATTGCATACTCCCGTCCATGTGGACATATTTATTGCAATCCTTTGCGTGAATTCACTTTGATTCCTTGGGTACTGAAAACTAAGCTGTTCTTTGATTTCAGACTTCCACAATGGTTGGACGTGTACTGCAGCTGCTACATGAGGTGTCATGCTGTTTTTAGATATTTTTACTGACTAGTTTGTCTCAGTTCATCGCCCTTTTTGTGTATAAAAGGTTTCATTTTTCTAGCTCATTAAATTTCTCCATAATGGCACTGATCTTAAGTGTTGCAGGGTATTTGCCCTTCAAACATCCTTGCAATGACTTTCACTACTGCTGCTGCTGCGGAGATGAGGGATCGTATTGGAGCTGTTGCTGGAAAGGCAATAGCTGCAAAGATCACAATCAGCACATTTCATTCCTTCTCTTTACAGCTATGCCGATTGCATGCTGAGAAGTATGCATCGCATAGCTGAATCAATTTCATACAAGAGTTATCTGTTCTTTAGTTCAATTTTGATTCAAAATAGACATAATATTAGTTTTTGTTGCTATTCTCTTTTCAAATTCCCAAATTTCATCAAAAGTGTCCTATAGCAAACAAGAAGCCTAAATTTATGATCCCTGACATTTATAACCAATTATGACAAGAAAATTTCATTCAATTCTTTCTAAATGTTTATAATGTGACAACGCTTGTGTTTTGTGACTAGTACATGGTAATCAAATTAGTAGCCAGTGATTTAAAAACGTCAAAAAGAATTGGAATCTTCTCCAGATTGCTCCTGCACTGCGGCTAGCTTTCCTGGTTCATGAGTGTGTCATCCAGCTGATACTTGAGCGCTGTGTTCAACTTTGCCTTGTGGATTTTTTTTTTTTCCAAATTGCTTAGTATATTGATTGAAACCTACTCTTTTTTTGTTTATTTTTCACAATCAAACCTACTAAATTAAGTACCTTGGAGGATGATAATGATATGCATAAGTAATTTGTATTTTCAATTGTACTTTTTCTCCTCTTTTCTTGTATTTTTTGGTGTAATTGTACCTCTCCTGTTATTGCATTTCGTAGGCTAGAGCGTACGGCAGATTTCTTAATATATGGACATGGGCAACAGAGAAGAGCAATCATTGAGGCGATGCGGCTATCAGAAAATGGAAAAGCTGGACAAGTTTATGAGGCCTGCAAACTTGGTGAAGAATCTGATGGTATGAGATGTGCAGGAGATTTCAAGGATAAGTCAAGAAAATGGCAGAGGTTTGTGACTCAGGTAAAATATTTACAGTAGAAAGAGCATTTGTATTTGTATATGAACTTTAGAAAATTTGTCTGATTCCCTTTTTAGTTTCGAATTTTTTATTATTCTTTAAACCCACCTACTTTTACCCTAGCTGACCCTCCACTATTAAGAATAGCATCCAAGAATAACTACGGCTAGAACATTTTTGTGGTGGAGTTTGCTAGTGTCGTCTGTGGTAGAAACGCTGTTTGTGTTAATGAGAAATAACAAGACCTCATTTCTGAAGCACCACATTGATGTACTGAATTCTCAAGTATTCAAAAATAGAGACTTAAAGCTGATTCATTCACCTATTCCAGGCCAAAGCTTCTGGCAAGACTCCTTCCGAGTACCATAATTTGGGTGATGAGAAAGGAGTAAGCTCATAAAAATCTTTTACATATGCTATTATTTTTCTTGCTTAGATCCTCTTGAATTTCTTCAATATGTCTGTTACCCAGGCCAGAATCCTTCAGAAATATAATGACATATTAAGATCTTGCAATGCTCTGGATTATCATGACATGATCAGCTGCTCTGTGAAACTGCTCACCGACTTCCCTGAAGGTTCATATTATCATGATACACTTCTGAATTCAAAATGTATGCAATTTTGGTTACAATGTCCTATCTAATGCCTATTTCTTGTGTTAAATTCCAGTTTTCAAAGACAGCCAGGATTTGTGGAAAGCCATAATAGTAGATGAGTTCCAGGATACAAGTGCCATGCAGTATGGCCTTCTACGACGTCTTGCATCTCATAATCGCATAACTATTGTTGGCGATGATGATCAGGTGACTTATTAAAAGAAGAAATTGATCATGCTATATCTTTTCATGTAAATAACCTTTGTATTCACACGGCCCACACTTTCCCCCCCCCCCCCCCCCCGGGGTCCCTTTCATTATTTCGATAATTTCTTAACTTGTTTCCACTAATATTCTCTGTCACACTGTAGTCCATTTTCAGTTTCAACGGAGCTGACATATCTGGTTTTGATTCATTTCGAAAAGATTTCCTCAACTACAGAGAGGTAATGGTTGTAATTGTAAAGCTATAATAAAAGTTCAGCCATTTATTGGTTAATTTATTCAACTTTTTTTTTTAGTAATACATTGTTTGTTTTTTTTTTGTCTGTAAAGCTTTACTACTTTGTTTTTGCATGAATTTGAAGTGTTAATTAATTTTAAACACACACTCTGAACTTCATGCCACTTAACATAGTTGAGATTAAGGTGCAGTATGATGATATGTTACTTCTATATTGATTTGGTTCAAGAACTAATCTTTCATGTATCCGTGATCCAGATAAGACTTGTCAGAAATTATCGATCCACACGTTGTATTGTGGAGGCGGCAAAATATCTCATACAAAACAATGTGAAACGATGCAGTTCAAAGGATTTTCTTTCTGAAAATTCAATTGGGTCCAAGGTATGCCCAATTATGAGATTTTTTTCCAAAATGTTTGCTACTTATAAGCTGATTGTGTTTCTGTTGTTTTTGTCTGCCATGTGTAGATTACTGTAAAGGAATGCTATAATGAGGTTGCGCAATGTGCGTTTGTTACTGACAAAATCTTGGAAACTGTAGCTGGTGGTGGAGATGGAAGTTGCTCCTACAGCAATATTGCAGTTCTATACAGAAGGCAGGTTGGTTTAGCCAACCCTGGCATTCTCATAAAACAAATTATTTACGTATATCTGGCTGAATGTCCAAATTCTACATGTTGTTTCTTATTTATTTATTTTTTTTAAAACACCCTATTCAGGTATCCGGAAAATTGTTTCAAACAACTTTCCGTGAGAGGAAAATTCCATTTAACACACACGGCGTCGCATTTTACAGGAAAAAGGTTACCAATATTCATACTTTTTATGCATGGACTCTTGCACTTAAATTTATTAGCTGCTGTTAAGTGTGACCCCTGCAACAGAAACTCTAAATACAAATGCTAGTAAAACATATATCCGAGCCAATAACAGCAAATTCTCTTAGTTTTGTGTGATTGAACATTCAATTAACTTTTTATTTCAAAACATTCAATTTTGCTCCAACCAGATGTTGAAAAGATTTAATGTACTCCACTTCCTGCATTTAGTTTCTTTATGATTGAATTGTATATTTACTCGATGCTCATCTTATAACAGGTAATAAGAGCCATCATTTCAATGCTTAAAACAGCATTCCCTGTTTGTGATGATGGGCCATATAGGAAAGTGTTTAAGGCTCTGCTCCCCTTTGAAAAGGATGAAAAGAAGAAGGTATATTCAAATCTTGCTCACCGTACTTGGTGCTTCAATGATTGTGTAGCCTAGTTTTTGCAGTTGGTCATGTATAGCAGCATGAGATATTTTATCCAGAAGGAAAAAATACCTTCCCTTCGTATTGCAGGTAATTGAGCACATTGAAAAAGTCTCTGTTATTAGAAAATGTAGCTTCATATCTGCTGCCAGTGACATCTTTACAGCAAAGGTATCTGGTACCTTCCGGAGGTACTCTTTTACTTGATGCAATCAGTATTACTGTTACAATTTCAAGATTTCAGAACAGACTGGCTTAATGAGGATTCTATGATTGGTTGCAGAAGTCAGCTTACACAAGGTCGTAAGGTTCTATCGACATTAGACATGATAAAGAAGCTTATTCATAGGGTAAGTTTGTAGAAACATACCATTTCTATGCTGTGGCTTTCTGAAAGTAACAAGCAAAAATGGATTTTGATCATACTATTTGGTTCATAAACATAACTTTATTAGTTCAAAGTTATGTTTTGTCCAATATTATACATAGTTTATGGATTTTTGAGAATACTTAATTTCTCCTGTATTTTCCATATGATGTCTTGCAGGAGCAATCAATTTCATCTGTTATAACTTCTGTTGCAAACATGGTGCCACAGGTTTGAGCTCAATTCCAATGGAATCTGATAGGAAAACTTTATAGCAGGCAAACTTCTTTGATGTTCAGATTATCCTCTGTTTATTCAAAAGATAACATGCCCAAAACGTTTCAATTTGCTTACGCATTCCCGAGCTTGTATCTGATATGTTTCCTGGCTATTTTGATGTCTAGTTTTGAAACTCTGCCTTACTTCTGAACTTGTCCATACAACTGAATCTCAGTATTAATTTTATTGTTGTACAAATAACAATCTGATTGTTCAATTAATGGTGTTTTCTATTTTTTAGACAGCTCCTTATTTGGAAAACAGAATTCTATGAGATATTGACACTGGTTGCTATCATGTAGAAAGAGATATGAATAGCCTATCTTAGTATTCCAGCTTTTCATATATATGTGATTTGACTTCTAATCGTTTGCTTCTTCTCTTTTAATTGTTAGAAATATCTTATTGAGCAACGAGCAGTGGTTGACATTGACAATGGAAGATTACTGAATGAGGACAATGATCTCAGATCTGTAAGTTTAGAGTTTTCTTGTCTTGTTTCCTATACTGCCAGTTGGCTGGCAATTGTGTACCTGCAGACAGATTTAGATGCCATCCCAAAGAGTGTTTTAACTTTTGTCTCCTTCCCTCATTGAAGTGCAAAAATTCTGCGAACTTTAGATTCTTGTCTGGATGTCCTAATTGTGATATGCCATGATGAAAATCTCTGTTGTTTATGGCCAATCTTTCATTCTAGTGCTGGACTATTATATGTATTCAACTAAATGGATGTTAATCTAAAGATTTCTTATTGCTTCTCTTATGTTTCAGGCTTTCAGCCGTTTGCTACATAATTTTTTCTTTTTTGGGGGCACATGATGTGTTTAGCCTTTTCCCCATCTTGCATTAAAATATTATATTCTCATATTTTTGTTAACTTCAGATGCTTGCAGGCTCTGCTGCTAATTTCCATGAACAACTAATGATGTCTGTTTTTTCTAGTCAATCTTTTCACTCAAGTGCTGGAGTATTGTAAAGCTATGAAATAAAGAAGGTGTCATGGTTAAGATGCTTTAATTTGTTCTTGACATGATTTAGAATCACCAGTAAGTTTTCAGAAAAAAAGTGAGTTTCGAAATGTATGTTTTCCAGTGAGCTCACGAAATAAATGTAGATTATTTTTTCTAAGAAATTATCATTCTAAGTTATCCTTGCTTTCTATAACCTCTAAATGTTGCAGATTTTGGATGCTAAAAATTAACTCCATTTTTGGTTTACTGTTGGTGACTTCATTGTTTAAATAAAATGTTAATTTCATTGATCCAGAATATAAAGTTCGAGTTGAAATTCACTTGGTTATAGAAAACACAATTAGTTTGGATCATTATTATCAGTAGCCCTTCTAGCCATTACATTTCAAGAAGTCAAAAGATTTTTAGCAAAAGCACTTACCTAGCCAGAGCTTTCTAGGACCGGTCTTTATAATATGGTATATGCCATACCTCCCACTCTTTCCTTTCGCTCATTTGCTTGCTTGCTTGCTAGCTTTCCGTCCATCCTGGAATGAATTCCTGAAAAGCTTGAAAGTCGAGTTCTTTGAACCGAGTTCACAACATTGGTTGAAATTGAAGATTTTTCACAGCAATTATATATATATATGATTGTGTAAAACCTTCCAAAGAAACTGACCCAAAAGCCGATGAGTTTTAAAATGTTCGCTATTTTGCTACTTTATTTAGTGTTTCCTCATTACAGGGCCTATACATTGCTGTTTGCTCTACTTGTGCAAAATTTTCAGTTGGCTGGCTGTTCTGTTTCTTGACGATCTTGTCGAGTTGCAGTTAGCGTAACACAGAGTCAATACTTTGCATACAATTCTTATGAGTATGTTTACAATGAATACTAATTTTTGTTAGTCTATGAGACTAGTAATAGGCAAAACATTGTAGTAAGTTTACCGCACGCATTTGTTTATGATCATCTAAATTTGTTGATTTGGTAGCCAAGTCCATTCATCTTGAAATAAATTTTAATTTAACTCATCGGGCAGTTTATTTGAGGTTTTCATTGTGAGGGTTTATGTGTTCCATCTCCCAGGTTCTTCAATACCTGCTTGATGATGTATCTGATTTCCTCTCCACACAACAAACAAGTAGAGAATCAGACACAGATGCTGAGGAAGGAAAAGGTTGTGCCAATTCACTCAAATCCTTCATCGACTACGTATGTGAACGTGAGAAAGAGAATTTTCGTTGCCGGAGGCACGATAATGAGACCTCTGTTACCCTAACCACAATTCATCAGGTTTTCCATCCTGAACTCCTAAGAAATATCTTTTAGATTTCGTACCTGTTTTCTATCAAGTTGAACCAAGTTCAGATTTTCTCCTGCTCTTCTATTTGCAGTCAAAAGGCTTAGAGTGGGACGTTGTCTTCATAATAAAGGTATTTGGTTAAGTTTATTTGTTAAGAATGTTGAAGTTATTTTTTTAACATTCGCATTCCACTTGTGATGCCCTTTTAGCCAATTAATTTCTGAAATGAATTTTTCAAGTTCTGTAAAGATACGCGCAGTCCAGGACTACTCCTAAAGAAGTATGCATCTTTAGATTGAAACCATTAAAGCAGTATGTGGTAGATATCGAATACTAGTTCTTATGAAATGAAAGAGTTTGGTTTGCTAGAAATGGAAATACATGAGTTTGATTCACTGATTCCTCCTGATTAGTAGAGAAAAGCTGATGAGTATAAACTATAAAGAACAATGTTCTTCTGTGGAGAGGTCAGGTAGCCCATGATTTTGAAAAAGGCAAAAGAGTTGAAAATCAGCTGCTACTTCTGATGGTCACAAGGATCCAAAAGATTATGTAGTCACCTGTTAACATGCTTTTTAGTCAGCACCATTGATCCCTTATTTATAAAGATGCTATTGTCAAGGCAAATGAAACCGAGATTCCTTTGCTACATGAATTTGATGGTGCCACAACTAATGGAGGGACCTCTATTGAGGTAGGGTCAGGCTAATAGTATTTGATCTATTTCTTAACATGGTGTCATTTTGACTAACTTTTACCTGAATTATTTAGGAGGAACGGCGTCTGTTATATGTGGCAATGACCCGAGCTCGGAAAAAGCTCTACATTCTTTATGTTACATTGGATATGAATTGGCAGGTATAAATATTTAATTTGCCTGTTGTTTGAGAACTGGTTAAATCTTAGTTATGGGCTCACTGACATGGCTTCTTTCAGATGCTTCAGCCTTCAAGATTTCTCAGAGAGATCCCTCATCATCTTCTAGAAACTCTGGTGATATATTGTTTCTCGTTTTTGCCCCTAAAGTGCAGATAATGATTCTTGTTTGATTTGAGTGTGTGCTTGTTTAACTCCTTGGCATTTAGATGATCATGTAAGGTTCAAACCTGAGAATCCCATTTCTCACTTAAGTTTGAGAATATAGTTTCATAACCCTCGCGAAACCAGCATTTCTAGATATAAGAATCTGCATGATATGCCACTTCTCCTGTACATCTTTAGGTTTAAAATTATATCCTCTTGAGAATTTCCGAAACCCACTGTGGTTTTAATCGTATAGGCTGCTCCAAGTATGAAAGACCCAAAAACCATACTTCAAGATGTTCCAAGAGAAAGTTCAGACTCTCCTGTTGATATACAAAGAGAAAAGCAACCTGAAGTTGGGACGGTGATGAACAATTCCGTCAATGAGGATATCTATACTGCAGAAAAAGAGCCTATAGAGTCACTGGAGGCATGCCATGGAAATGTTTTCTTGAGAAGGTTGCCCTCGGAATGTTCTTATGGACTTATTGTCCTATTTTCAGAGGTATTCAGGCTTTTACTTTCATGCATGTTATCTCAGTTACTGCCACTCACTTTCAGATTTCCTGCTGAGGAGAGAGCAATCATTTCTCATTTATTTCATCAATGGGCCAAGAAGCCAGCTTTTCAAAACCCTAAGAGGCTGCTTGACAAGGTAGACCTTCATGATCATCCAATTTTATTTTAGTGATAAAACTGGCCGCGACTAGTTTTATAAAATCTTTGTTCTGATTTTTGGGCCCACTTTCCATCTCACCTAGAGGATGCTGGGTTCAATGTTTTTCACTGCTCTGAAGTTGCTTTGTTTTACTGATTGTTTATGCATATCAGTGCATCAAATTCTGTCTTTACCTGAGTTGGCAATGCGAATTATGTTGTCATGGTGAGAAAAAGAAACAGGACGTGCACCAACAATTTTCACCCCAGTTCTTTATAAAGGCAACTGATGATGAATCTTTCCTGAAAACATGAACCCGATGAACCTTTACCATTACTTTCATGTTCAGCGGTTTAAAAGTATCACTGGGTGTACTAGTCTTCCTCTTAACTTTCGAGTAGTTTATTACAAACTAAAGCTATATCCTCCAATGGTTCGAGCAAATTGCATGAAATAAACAAACTTTGAAGTCTGAAGGCTGGCAGTCTTTAACCACATTTCGTCCTTGCACATTTATATGCAGGTCGGCTTTGTGATTGATGAGCGCCTCAGAGCCACAAACTATAAACACAAGGTCAGGAAATCCTCTTGTTGTTGTTACGTGGTGTGGTGTGGCTTCTTGTCGTTTTGCCTTTCTGTATGCTGAGCGATATGCTTTTTCAGGAAGTTCTGCGTGCCGTGAAGTCATGTCTAGGCTGTGATGAAGCCTTTACTTATGCAGGATATGTAAGAATATGGATTGCAAGTGTTAACGTTCTTTTATAATGTCTCAATCAACTTAAACCTGTTTTCTGATGACACCAAGTAAATTTAGGATCAAAACCAAAGAAACATTGAACAGATACTCGAAAATCAGAATTTCTTCCTGACCGCACTCCTTTCACTTTTCATTTAGGCGGTGAAATGGGAACAACTTCCAGCTGATCAACGTGCTCACTTAGCCCGGGAAAAACAGGTAGGTATTCAAAATCCAAAGCTCCACTGGTTTGAGAAAGCCGATACTCGTTAGAATGCCACAATTTAGAACTTGTTTTCGATGTTGGTACTAGTATCCTCATCATTCATTTATTATTTCTCATGCTAAAGTTATAGGGTGGGTTATGGGCAACCGGAGAAAATGGTACTTTTATGACTTAAAAGTGGAAAAAGAAATTGTCCGGTTTTGCGAAATAACCCTGAAGGCAAGTTTTCTATTGAAATGTGTCGGCTCAGGTTATTGATTAATGAAGCTGAACAAGTGACTTAAAAAAAAAAAAAATAGATATTTGTTAGCTTAGGGAATAAAAATCTCTTGAGGCTGAAAATGATTTGTGTGGCTATATATTCAGAATTTAGAGCATGTGTGTACTTGTCGAATCATGCCCAAATTTTCTTTCAGGAGCATTTTCAGAAGCTTAGAATGGAGACCTCAATGGGTTCATCAGCTCCAACTCCCAAGCAGGTAACTTGCACCTAATGATGATTATTAGTGTGTTTTGATTTCCTTGCAAAATCCTGAGTCAAATGATTGATTATATCAACGCTTGACACATCCATTGCTGTACATTCATACTTCAGCTTTCGTACCTCCGAACTCTTGGATGCACCGTTCCTCCTACTTCACGTCTCCATGCATCCCGTCTGATTGAGCACTACAAATCCTTGTGATCCGCCATTGTATTTATGCTTCTTTTACATCTAAGTGACCGGTGCGGAAGAACTCGGTGCATCAGAAATCAAGGAGTGTAGGCAGCTGCAAGTTACCCTGTACATTCAATTATCATTGAAGCAGGACTGTAAAGCCTTGTGACAAGAATTCATTGTACTTTGAGATATAGCAGTAAGCTAGAGGAAGAGAACCAAAGTGATGTTTTTATGGAATATCACTGGATAACAGACAATGTGGGAAAGAGGTGCTTGTGCCCTTCATTTGTGTAATGCTTTTGTTGATGGCAGTCTTGGTTTTCATGTGTTCTGCTTATAACATGGAATGTGCATGCCATGGCACTGGCATAGCATGACACTCGAGAGATGGCATGTTATGATCAGCTTCTCTAATCAAATGGATCAATCCGGGGGTCGTGCTCACTGGCCATTGCCATTCCAGTGCAAAGGCATGTGGGGCACATCACCTGCAAGTATTTGATGGTTAGATGAGTTTTCTGAGAGCATTTAAATGTCAAAATTTATTCGAAGGACAAGCAAGCATAAGCATTCTTGAACCATCAGAACTAAACCCATTAAAGAGAGTTAATCAAAATTGCTCTGACCTTTCCAGATCCGGAACAATTTGAACATCTTTCTGTTTTAGGTGCTGGTAGAGGCTGATCCCCGCCATTGATTGTTGAGACTGGTTCAACAAGGATAAGCGCACCAGTACTTGAGCAGCGAGCACAAGCAAGGTACCCTGCATTTGGAGGGTATATCTATAATTAAAACCGACTAATAAACTTTCTTCAAACAGACGCACATCAAAATAGCAATAAGATTGGTAATTCTTAGTCGAACAGAAAAAAAAAAAAAAGACAACAAGATTGATTATAAAAACTAATACATCTCAATCTGAGAAGTTACTTAGGAAGCAGGATTTGAGTCTTAACAGCTCCAGTCTGCGGATATTCAACAGGTACAAAATCATCCATTGTGGACATGAAATGGGCTTCCAAATAATGGAAATGATATAGAATATGCAAATAAACAAGAAGACCCATTCATCATGAAGCATAAAGTTGCCTCTGTAAATGAAACCAAGGAAGGAGTAACTCAACCAATAAGCCTTATCCCAGAATAGCAGTGTTGACTACAATCATGTGAAGAACAAATTGAACATTCATATCAGGAATACCTGTTCCAAGACAGTATTTGCATCTTTTTTGTTCCTGTTGTTTTACATTGTTTATTTCAACAACCATCAAGGCTGAGATAACTCCAACTGCCCCTCCAGAAAACGATGCAACAATAGGATCAACCTGACTGCATTAAGTGATAAGAAAATTTTCAGAGGCAAAACTGAAAATGGCAAACCTTAATGTCCATGTCTGTGTTCGAGAGATCAAAAGTGGCATTATTTTTATCAGTAAGTATCAATATATTCAAAACCAAGGAGTTATGACATCATTGCTTTCTCCTTCTCAGAGAGTTGCTAAGTTTGAATATGCAAATGAAAAATTTTGGCTTCTGCCACATCGTTTTTCTTTTTTGCTAAATAAAGAAAGAGAAGAGGTGAGTGCCCAAAATTGTCCCACCATATAAATAGTTAACTAATGATTCTTGGTATCAAAGTTCCTAGAGTACTTTACTTTCTAGAAAAAAGATAGTGGACCATTAGCTTAAAGACTGCTATGAGCTCAGAAAAGTGCAAGCTATAAAAGCATTGATAACTCCTCCGCGACTTCATTAAAGGAAATGTAGCCAAGTTAGTGGAATGATATATGTATGCTGGTGGTTCATGTTGTTGAATCAAACAAACCTTACATGACAAGATATACCATTTTGACATGTAGTCATCCCCTGGTTATTTGAAAACCAGAAAGATTGGACACCGTTAGAGGATAATGGCAACATCACAGCATTTCATGTATTTTAAAGATCTTTGAAGAAGCCAGTTTTTACTGAGGCTTGAAAAAGAATCATGAATGCATAATTCATTCTAGCCCATCAATTGTCCATGAAAACACATGTGCACAGGAAAGGATAACCACAAGGAAATTTAACAAAACAAAATGCATACTATATGCACAAGCAAAGCTTTGTGCCCTGCGGATGTACCTCAATTGCATAGGCAGATGCATACTTCGAATAAAATCTTCATATGATGTACCGCCCAGTCCAAGCCTAAGCTCCAACTGCCACAGCCTAATGAAATTAAGAGATGAAAGAAAAAGGGAACTATGCATGTTCATACAGAAAACACAAGCCAACTGGGTAGAAAACTTCACTTTAGCAAAAGAAATAAATATCTCATCAACCTAGAGTGTTTACCCTCAAATTTTTGTCAGCTAAAACATCCTACAAAAGTATGTACTTGTACAGCAAAATGAACATCAATCTACTTAAAATGCTACCAGAATTCATAATCAAAATAATCTTACTCATGCCAAGAGACAGGCAGAGGGAGAAGTAAGTCTTAAATCTTAACAGCTACCATGTATGTAGATTACCAAAAAAAAAAAACAGTTACTATGTATGTAAAACACTCACTGCAGGTGCTAGAAGTCCGCCAAAAATGATAACTCCAGCAATAAGAGAAAAACAAGTAGCATAATATATCTTGAGGTTGGCAGAGCTCTGCAAGCAATAACTTGGAATTAACTTCAACGTCAATTTCAAAAGTGCCCAACTCAACGTAAGAAACAGCCCATATGAAGAAAATTTACCAGAGGAGGCAAGAAAGGGATGAATGATGGAAAGTTAGGAAGTTCAGTTTCTTGCTCTTCCTTTAGAATACCAAGTTCAGCACTTCTGATTCTTTGTTGTATTCTTAGCCTGCGAACCTACACATCTCGAATCAAGTCCGTGCATCCGATGAGAGAAAGCTTAAACCGAGCAAGAAATTAGAAACTTTTGAACAGATTTAGTAGCTGACCTCTTCCATGTGCAAAAAAATCTTGTTCCTACGACTTCGAATGTTGTCCTGAATCTCTTGCAGCTCCATGGTGGCGAAGTCCCGGACAGTTTCTGGGCCCTCAATGATACAAAATCTGCAATCCAAAAGCAAGGCAGCTAGATACATAACTTCAGCTTTTACATTTAAAACAATCAAAAGGAACTCCTATGGTTCCAGTTGCATCCGGAATCAATAAGTAAAAAAAAAAAAAAAAAGAAAGAAAAGAAGCAAATTGATTACGCGGAGGAGGCATTTCTATCAGCAGAATCAGAGTCAACGGGAGCGACGACGGGGGTGGAATCGGGCTCGGCAGCCATTGATGGCCAGCGAGAGGTCGAACCATGCTTCCAACGAAGGAGGCGAGGATTGGAACAACCGGGGTTGTGTTTGTAGAAGCAGGTAGGCTTCATCAGAGATGAAACCGCTAAAATCCTGCCTGAACAAATCATGAATTTGAAACTGATAACCAAGTCGTCCTCTCCAGTCGTCCGTCGTGATTTTTGGCTCTGCAAATCAAAACTGGGAACAAGGCCTGCACAGAAATCAACTAGCAATTTGTTGTTGTTGTTGACGGTAGAGATGGGGACAAAAGCAGCACAGAAGGAATGATTCAAATGTTAATGGCGAGGATATTTTCAAAGTAGTGAGCTGAAGGCACCCAACCCAACCAAACAAGTGGTGGCAAATAAGTACGTGGAAGCACAGCGTTGCCCAGGTTTCCTTTTTCCTCCATTCCTCCTTGGCCTACGTTCTAATTCCATGTTTTGGGCAACTTGGTTAAACTCACAGTTTATATGGGGATGACGCCTTTTACATGTATGTTTCTGTTGTCTTTTCATTTCCATCTATAACCCCCATCTAGAGGTGGGAACCGGGTCGGACCGGCCCGGGCCCGGCCGGTCCTGGGCCTGGGTCTTGAGGACCGGGCTCGGCCCGGTTGTAGGCGGGGCGGTCCCAGGCCTCGGCGCGGGGCGTGGCGGTCCCGGGGGGGCGGGGCCGGCTCCGGGGGGTCCCGGGGCGGGTTTCATTTTTTTTTTTTTAAAAAAATATATATATATATATATAAATAGAACAATTATTAATTATATAAGTCATAAATATTTTTAAGAAAAAACACCACCTCCGGTGTAAGTTTTATTAAGTTAAAAAGTCAAACGGCACTTACAAATAATCGGAACGTGCCTTACATTTTGAAATGGCAAAAACGTTCCGGAAATGATAAATAATAGAAACCTATGATCTGTGCTGAACAGCATAATCAGATCAAATACAAACTACATGTATGATTGAAAAAAAAAAAATTCAACTCTCGGTATCGGATATTACCTCCTCATCCGAACTCTTTTGGTCTTGATGCCGGAGTGCTGCGAGGCCCCAATCTCGGTTGCACACGCATACTTCTACCGCGTCGGGTGTCAATCTTGACCGTTTTTCTGTTATCACCCGTTTTCCGGCACTAAACGCTGCCTCGGATGAGACGGTCGATACTGGAACGGCAAGAATCTCTTGTGCGATTATCGACAAGATCGGAAATCTTGATCTCTTTTGTTTCCACCACTCCAAGATGTCGAGGTCGCTTGTCTCGAATGATGTGTTGAGATAGTCATCGACCTCAGCTAATCCCGATGTCATCGGTCGGGGTCGTTTGAGCATTTGGAGCGCCGGGTTGAATCTTGAGGAGATTGATCTCCTTGGAGGCTCGGTTTGAGGAGCTTCGGATCTTACCTTATCCGAATGCCGCTCACAATATAACTTGTATAAAGAATGCAAGTACTCGGAAGCAGAAGCAGACATAGCCAAAACATTTATATGAGACATTTCTAAATAAGTATGAAAAATTCCTTCAAGCAGTGTTGTTGTACCCGTTAATTTTACATACGGGTTAAGTAAAGAAGCGACTAAAAAGATAGGTGGAATGTTTGAGAAATATTGAAGCCACTTAGCCCGCATGGCTTCGACAGTCGGTTTTAACAACTCATCATTTTTAAATTGATGTAAAGCATATGTGATGTTCACTAAATGAAACAAAACTTGATGACTTGTTGGGTAGTAAACACCAGAGAAAAATTCAGTTGCCTCGTAAAAAAACTTAAGCAATTCACCGGTTTTGGAACATTTCTCCCAAATTTCAGTCGTAAGAAATTCAGAACCCATTTTTAAATTCATGAAATGTGACAACAAATTTGCATACGGTAATGCATCTTGCAACATAAAAAATGTGGAGTTCCAGCAGGTTGGGCAATCCAATTTAAACCGTTTCCAAGAAAATGGTTTTTGATTTTCAATACAAAAGCTTTTAAATTCACGAAAAATAGCAGGTCTAGACATCAAATATTTTAATGAGTTTCGAATAGGCAAAATCTCATTTTGGAGAACTTCTAAACCCTTTTGCACACAAATGTTCAAAATATGACACATGCATCTAACGTGAAAAAATGCACCGTTGAGCGGTGGTTTTAAGTTTTGACTCAAAAGGAGAGTGGCAACATCATTATTTGAAGCATTATCAAATAAAATACACAGAACTTTATCAGTACAGAAATAATCACGTAAAGTTTCTAAGATACAATTAAATATTTGAAAACCAGTATGATCTGTTTCAATAACCTTAAATGACAAAATTCATTTTTGCATTATCCAATCAGAATCAATCCAATGAGAAGTAACACAATAGAATGATTGACCTATAGGTGATGTCCACATATCAGAAGTAAATGCCACACAATGATCAAGAGCAGAAAAATATGCTTGCAAATTTGATTTTCCGGCTTCAAATTGTCTAAAGCTTTCTTTCCTAGCAGTTTTCCTAGATACTTTTCTAAATGCAGGATTTAATTGTGATTTTATCCAAGATTCTAGGTGGACATCTTCAGCTTGTGAAAAAGGTTTTTCGGTAAGCATCATCCAATTTACCATACCTTCTCTACAAGATTGTTGGTTAAAACGAAATATACCTGGTCCGCCGGCGCCGGTTGTAGACCCAAGTTGTGTTTGTCCTCCAGAACTAGTCCCGGTACTAGGGAGGACGTTAGCATGTTGATTTTCAATATGCCGCTTCAGCGTTCCAGTGCCGGAATTCTTTCTATGCACAAATTTTTTCCCGCAATGTTTGCATTTTCCGTACCTCGACTCCCCTTCGTTTATGAGCTCATAATGCTCCCAAACCCAAGCAGTTAGTCTCGTGGATTTACCTTGTGCTTGAGTTTCCTCCACGCCGAGTTCATGACTTGTAGGTGTCGGTTTTGTTGACAGATTCCCGGACGCCATCGCATCCAACTCTTCCACTTCATCATCGGATAATTGATCGTCGAGACCCAAATCGTAATTCGTCATATCGATTCCGGCATCATCATCGTGAAACTCTTGAATTGAAATGCCTTTATCGGCAGGCCGAGATCGGCGACGGAACAAGGCTCGGAGGCCGGTGTTGCGGGAAGATGAACTATCTGTTGACTTGCCCTTTCCTTTTGAAGCCATGCCTCACGTACTAATAGTAGTGATTAATGCAAAATCAAGAGAGGATTATGAAGATATTAGGGAGAGATTAGTAAGAAATTTGGAAGAGATTAAGAAAATAAGGAGAATGGTTGAGAGAATATAGTAGATGAAGAAGAGAGATTGAGTGATTGTGTGAGGATTGAGTGAAAATGGCATTGGTATTTATAGGGGGAGGGGAAAAATTAGTTTGACCAAAAAGTCCTTGAAATTTAGTTGTTGGGAGGGGCAAAAATGAAATTTTGGGGGCTGAAATGGAGCAGAAAGCTGTTGGAGGGCCTGCTGTGTAATTAGCCCTTTTTTTTAAAAAAAATTTCACAGGTTAACGTTATACTGGCAGGGAGCCGTTGCGGCGGGCGGTTCGGTCGGGGGCGGGGCGGTCCGGGTCGGGCCGGTTTGGCGTGCTTCGTCTGGTCCAGGGTGGTCTTTTTTGCGTCTCCCTCCTCCTATTGGGCCCATACTCGGCCCATAATATTGCGGGCTTCTCACGGGGCGGTCTGGGGCGGGTTTGACCGCGGGGCGGTCCCGGTTCGGTCCGGGCCAACCCGGCCCACGTCCCACCTCTACCCCCATCAATCCACATTTAAATTTGGGTTCTTAAGATTTTGTTCACTATGTTTTTTTATTGTATATCTTATTTTTTTATATATTGAATTAAGGGGTAATGGAAGGTTTTTAAAAATAAATAGGATAAGTAAGTTATGCTAAATCTAAGTAGTCTTTATAAGTTTTCCGTTATAAATATACATATTTAAAAAGATACACGTAAAAATTAGAACAAAAATAAAGCTGAAACATATATATGTAAAAAATGGAATAATGAGTTTTGTTATCTACCCATACGTTAGGTACTACTGTAACTCGCTTACATGTGAGGGGGATTTGATCTTACCAATACATGCCCCAAACCATCTCCCTTAACAGATCTACTTATCATTAGCCCAGTGTTGATCTAAAGAACTTCTACAATAGGACTAATATTCTTAATGTACAATAGGCGTTTAATAATTAAATTTTTAAGTTAGTACTCAGAGTTTATAGTTGTTAAATCTTTCAAGCAGGAGATCCAAGCTTCAATCCTTGCTCCCGCTTGGCTACTCATGTATTCAAAAAAAAAAAAGTTCAATAGGTTTTCAAAAAATGGAAAACATAAATGATTAACGTTTTTCTTGAAACTTCTTTAAACGAGATGCTAATTTTAATTAAATCTGAAACAAAATCATTTATTTATGCAGGAGTTGCTCAGTAAAGTGTAAAAAGTGCCGACACCTCCCGTGTTTGATAACCATCAGCAACGCAACAAGCACTAACACTGCAAAATTATGATTTAAAGCCCTCTGAATTTCAAGAAACATGCAGATTACCTCTCATCCTCCATAAATATTCTCTCATACCCTAATTACTTATGAATACAAAAAATGATTTATCTATTTATAAAAAAAATAATAATTATTTATTTCTTAATTTTATATGAAATTGAGAATTTTTGTGGATCTAGTAAAACCACGGTAATTGAAGTAGATCTATTCTTACCTAAGCCTTATCAAATAATACTCCATTCTACTAATCTTATTCCATTTTATCTTTTTGAACTGTCTAATATATTTATAATATTTTCATATTTAGTAACTTACTTTATCATACTATCATCTAAACTATCATTTTAATATCTATTTTTTCAACTTTTTTTATTTACATGTAAAAGGTTAAGGATAAAAGTAAAAACAACATCAAAACTTTTTCTACTTTCTTAATATCTGCATAAAACTAAATGGAGTAACATTGGTGAGGCAGTAAGGGTAATCCTTACTAGGCCCTATTATTCGTTTTAAACATTAAAACTTGCTGACTAATGATTGGAAACATTAGTGCATGAAAAAAATATCTAGTCAAACATAAAGAACTTAAGATGGTCAATTACCAAATACTAAAAATTGATAGAAGGAATAATCAAATTCGATTCAGTCCTTGATGTTGAAAAAATATTTTTTATGTGGTTTGCAAGTTTTCAACATAAAAATAGAAAATGAACAACAAAAAAGCAAATGTAGATTTCATATAATATATTGTTAGAAGAAAATTCTTACAGTAGCAAACTAACACTCTATCATGATGATGAATGTGCCATAGTGTCAAATCTTTATCTTATCACCGGATCACATCTTTTACAAAATTTAAAATGGACAATTATAATTTTGACCAAATCTTATAAGGTATTTTGGAATATAAAGAAAAAATTGTCACTTTAAATGCGCATAAACATACTTCATTCATCTCATATTATTTGTTATATACTATATTTTGAGTCGTCTAAATTTTTACAACATTTTCATATTTAGTAAATTACTTTATTATATTATCATTCAAACTATTGTTTCAATATTTACTTGTTCAATATTTCTTAATTTATGTCAAAGGGTGAATGGAAACAATAAAATAATTATAAATATTTTATTTTTTAAAAATCTCTACCTTGAATCTTTTTGTGAGAAGGCTATTTCTATCTTTTAAGAGAAAATTTTAGTTACTATTATTTGTCTAATTTTGGTCATTACTTGAACTGTTTCTAGACTTTACTTAGATTCTTGTTTAAACCCTTAATTTGTTCCATTTTTTATTACTCTTTTTTGTGTCAATAGTAAAACACTAATTTTAGTTCCTAAAATCTCATTTTTTATCCTACTAATCTAAAAAATTTATTGAATAAAGATTTTACATGATTTTAATTCAACTCCAAATCTCAATTTTTTTATTTTCATGGAAAAGTTTATTTTATCAAAAGTTAAGCTTGCTTTTAATTACTAGAATTCTAAATTTTCCTCTCTTCAATCCCAAACTTTATTACTTAATCATTATTATACTATATTTATATTAAATGCTACCACAGATTGAATCATCTTAGCTCCAGAATTTTGCATTTTGCCTTTTTGGTCCTTAAACTGTTATTTCGAACAATTAATTGAAGTGTTGACTTTTTATGTGAACTTTGACCTCAAACTTTCGACTCAATTCAGAATTATTTTACTAGTTTCTTGCTTCTATTGTTCATTTTGTAGGTGTTGAGAGTTATTAGAGGCATGGGAAAGGAATAAAAGTAATTGGAGCAAAAATGAGAAAACTTGACGACAAAGGAAACTAAAAAAATAAGTAACTTGCAAGTCACTTTTTGACCTTTCCTGGAAGATTTAGGCTTTGGTGAAAGCATATAATTTGTAGCCCTTCCTCTTACCTTTGCGTAGAATTTTAAATTACCTCAATCGAATATTTGTGCACAAAGTTATGACCAAAATACTAAAATGTGTTAAAGTTGTCAAAGTGGTGGTGCCTAAGTGCCAGGAGTAAAGCTTGAAAGTGCACCCTCTGGCATCTAGGTGCTAGGTGGTGTTTAGGCTCCAAGAACCTCGAGCCTGGGCGCTGCAGCACTAATTTTGACCTTCTTTAAAGCCTAGGCACCCATGCACCTAGAGAAAAATTGTCCCCTACCTCTAATTTGAATCTAAGTATATTATTGGCTAAGGAAATCTATCCAAATGGGTACGTGCGTGACAAAGACCCCTTCAAGAGATAAAAAATCTGGATCCCAAGCTTCATCTTCATACATTCTAAGTTAGAACAAGGTTTTCTCTCTTCATTTCTGTCAATTATCATCCTTTGTTGGACACCATTGTAGCTCACTTAGAGGAGGCTTAGAGTGCTTAATGAAGCTTACTTTAAGGCTTGAGGAATTAAGCTTTTCTGGTCATCTTGGGTTTATTCCTTCTTTTTCTTTGTTGTTATTAATGGACGTTATTTCTTCTATTTCCATGTTTATATTTTAGTTTGAACATGGAGTAGTTTTCCAAACACTTTTTGTGGTTGTAGTTACTTAACATGGTTATGCTTGATGAATGAATGATTATTTGTCTTAGATTTTCCCTCCATTGCTTGTTTACTTTTCTTCTTGAGCTTATTATTGTATTGATTAATTAAGGGCCCTAGTGAATTGCACCTTATATTTTTTTAAACTATTTGAAAAAATTAAAAGGAATTGAAATTAGAAGAAGAGTGCAGTGACCATGGACTTGTAGGGAGACTAGTTTAGGACAGTAGGTGAATATAAATTAAACTTGCAATGCCTCTCTTAAACTAGCAATTCGGATGAGAGTCCATTGTAGTTTAAGCTTGAAAGAATGACCTTTAACTTGGGAAAGTAAGGACCTAACTAAATCACTTTGCTAACAAGTAGAAAAATCAAGACATTAATCATAATTCAATAACTAACCAAGCTGAGTAATGAAAACCATAGAAAGTATGTCTTCATTAATTCACGAGAAACCCTTTAATTTGCATTGTGTTTACTGTTTAAGTGTGTCTTTATTAATTCATGAGAAACCCCTCAATTTGCGTTGTGTTTACTATTCTTGTTTTAGTGGTAATTTAAGTAGTGCTGCATGATTTGGTTTATAGTGAGTAAATCATCAATTGTTGCTTTTTCAGAAAAAGTTAGTCTTCAGGTAGTGGCAATTGTGAAGTAATATATATTAATCCTTGTATGAATGAATATCTTACTTACTTTATCTACACGCGTCCTGTGCACTTGCGGATTAAGGTTTTAAAACTTCATAAACATTAATCCTCTGATTTGCAATATTTGAGTTTCTAAAATATTTTTATCTGTCTTCTTAAGTTATAAATTTTATTATTTATGATCAAACACCCGAATAATAAATTGCCGTCGCAACACTTGGTCAATTCACCTAATTTCAACTAATTTGTGAGAGACATGTAGGCCTCTCCGTTGGGCTGAAATGTTGTCCTGATAATGGGCGAGGAACCATATATATGGACAGAGCCCATTTCAAAACCCACATATAAGAAGTGATCGGATTCCGCCTCACCATTTACGCTTGCAAACCACCGCAACGAGTTCCTGAGAAAACCAAAACCCTAGCTAGCTCTTCTTCGTCTATAAATTAAGATCGATGTTACCAGAGGCGGCGTCATAACTTTTTTCTCCAGATGATTTGTTGGGGTTTTTTTTTTCTCTCTCTCTAGATTCGTTGGGTTCGGGATTTCATATGTGAAATCGAGACTTTTGTGGGGCGGAGATGGCTATGATGACCACGTAAATTCAAGCTCAACAGACCAGATTGCAGGTTTCTCTTCTGGAGATTTTTGCATGTCGACCACCCCGCTGAACTGAGCCATTCTCTATGTTTACTTTTGCTTCCCCTTGACGAAGGGAATGAAGTTTGGATTTTTATTTTAATTTGGTCTGAATTGCTTCTATATGTGGGAAATTGGGGTTACGATGAGGATCTACAGCTCCCTCTTCTGAATTGACTGAAGAGATCGGCTGGCAGAATCGAACCTATGACTTTTTGTCGCCACCACTGAGTAGCCTTTGTTATTCCCCACATCTTTGTTACTATTTTTTTTATTGGTTGAATGAATTTTTGATGAGGATGAAGCAAATATGATATAATCCAACACTTGATCTGAGGCTTTTCAATGTCGAGTGATGTTCACATTAGTTGCTTCTGAATCTTGGACTTCCCTTGATTTACTTGTACAGTTTCCAAACTGTAGTTCCTTTTTTTATGTTTTGAAAGTAATTTGGTGACAATGGTCTTGCATCAGGTGATGAACTTGGGAAAAAAAATCTTAGGACACCTTTATACATAGCCTTGTTATGGCTATGGATGGAAACAACTTTCCGTTCTGATGATTGGGACCAAAAACATTTCTGCTTTTACGTCCTAGTAATCGGTGTCTAGTTATTGAATCTTGAAGTGGCTGGCCTTTGCTTGTTGTCTGTAGCTCGTACTAGTTGTTGTGCTTCTAACTTCTGTTTGTTGCTGCATTTGTCATTCTTGTTGTTTTTAACACATGAATATGGTACTGTTCTGCAAGTACATTTGCTGATTTGCTCTGATGCGAAACTGTTTTGTTGGGTGCTCTGCAATTTGTCTCAGCTGGAGGTGCTCGAAGATTAAACAATTTGTCTTCTGAGTGAAGTTGATCTGTCCACCGGTATCGTTGATGGACTGGGGGCCGCATGCTGCCACGCACGGCTTCTAGTTTGAATGTAGAAGACTCTGGGAAGTGTAGATGATGAAATTGTTGTGGCTTGTTTTAGAAGCCTAACTATTACATTGTTGTAGGTATTGGTTGTGGTCGTTGCAGATAGGCCAATATTAGAGGTAAAACATATATTACATAATGGACATGGACATTTTTCTCTTGCTTTTTTTGTTCGACAAGTCTGATTAAGATAAACATACGGGAATATGAGAAATATGTGAATCTGTGAATTTTGAATATGAGAAATATGTGAATCTGTGAATTTTGAATAATTTGGTAGGTTACATGAGCCACATGCCAAAAGGCGTGGTCTGCCCCTCAAGCTAGTTAATCCTTTAAGAATGGCATACGAGTTAATCACTCATTTGTTGCCTCTATCTGAGATCTAAATTAGAGTGAATTTGTTTTAATTTAAGTTAATTTAATTTAAATTGATTTATTTTTCTTTGTTTAAAAGTAATTTCATTTGAAAGTTAATGTTATGCAAATATAATAATAACTTAGTTGAAGATATAAAAATATAAAAATATAAAAAAATTATTTTGAATTAAGTTGGCTTAACCCAATACAGCCAATTCGTTTCGGCTGAATTCATCTGCAGTAACTTGACTTTTTCGCCAATGGTTTGAATAAGTGACCCATAATTCCCATTAAGTTTGCAGTGTTTGATACTTATTACAAAATTGCCATTGACAGTCAAATTTGTCTTCTTCCTTCACGTGATTGGCCATTTTCGCTAGTCTCTCCGCAGCTCTCTGTCCTAGGCGTGCCGTGGCAATTCTCGTAATTATGCAGAATTTGTAATAGGGTAGGAGACAAGTTGTGGGACCCACGAATTATAACAGTTGTCAAAACGGATTGGCTACAGCCGAAACGAATTGGCTGTAAGTTTGTCTCAAAGCCTTAACAATTTTATTGCCAAAGTATATGGAGAAGAGGGGTATGCTTTTTGTCAAGAACTCAAGATGACCAACAAAGAGGTCCTCAAGGTTGACCTTGTCACTCACATCAAGCATGGAATTGCCATCCTGCTTTGTTGTTTTGTCGAAGAACAGGGAACATAGGAATGCAATGAGGGTCTTAAGTATCCAAGACAAAATCTACGATTGGAGTAGATGATCCTGAGACAGTAGTATTGGCCTTCCTCTCCCTCTAAGCCTCTGCAGCCGCTTGCTTAGCCTCTCACCAATGTTATCTAGGGTACGTGTGTACCCATGTACATTTTACGTCAAACAAGGGACGAGCTTGTGAAAGTTCACACAAATTTGAGGACTAAGTCGCATAGTTCACCAAAATTTGAGGACTAAATCATTAATAACAAAAGTTAAATGACCCTCCACATTCTGGTCTTCCGTACTTTTTTCATTTTGGTTTCTTGATCCTTGCAGAATAAATTTGATGAATGGTCCTAACATTTAATTTTTTATTTTGTTTTAACTCTATATCTATTAGATATCATATTTTAGCCCTAAACCTATTAAAAATATTTCAATTAGTCCTAAATTTATTAAAAGTGTTTCATTTTTGTCCTATTGGATGAAATTTGTTAACTTAAATTATTTGTTTCATAATTACGTTTTGCATCATAATTTAAGCTATTTACCTGTGACAATAGTTCGGCTGACGTTAACGCACATGCGTTAATGCGTTTTCATCCAATAATACTGATTTCTTTACATTTTAGCCCCCAGGTTCTCCTATATTACCACCGCAATACCAGACCCGCACGTTACTCCTGTGGAGCCAATTGAAGATAATCAAGTGAGATCAGTGATGATCGAAGCCAGTCGAAGCAAGATTGGAGCAAGTCGAAGCAAATCGGAGCAAGGTCGGAGCCAATCGAAGCAAGATTGGAGCAAGTCAAAGCAAATTGGAGCAAGATCGAAGCAAGGCGAAGCAAGATTGGAGCAACGTCGGAGCCAGTCGAAACAAGATTGGAGCAAGTCAAAGCAAATCGGAGTAAGGTCGGAGCATATCAGCTGCTGTTGCAACCATCTTCGTTGATTAGCCACCCGCAGACCAATCTGCGGGAGCTTGCCCTTCCAGCCTCCATGCGTTTTTTCGTCCACAATCTCACTCCTCCAGCTCCTTTCAACATTACAGGTGAACCTACCCGCTCTTACTGCCACCACTTCCCACCCAATTAACGCATCTGGTGCACGCTCCAACAGTCCCAATGGCTGCTGGGGAGTTGAATCAAATATCCCATCTCGATGTTGGAGTAATTGAAGGTGCTGACTCTGGAAAAATGAAGAAATGGGGTAGGTGAAGCTTGGTGTTAAAGAGCAGGTTGGGGAGGATAACGGCTAGTGATTCGGCGAGGATGACGAGCCAACTGTGGGAGGAGTCGCAGCGGTGCTTGCTGGGGCTAGAGAGCTCGGGTTGAAAAGGGAGCTAGCAAATCATCAGTGATAAAAAGTAATTTGGGGCATAGATTTTGATTTTTCTGGCGATCAATCTTGAATCTCTGGTGGTACACTGCAATACGCTCCACCGGTTGTTTATCTATCGCCATCTCCTCTCCACCCAGATTTCGCAGCAACCCCACTCCTGTTTGTGCTTGCCCATTGAGTAACATATGGCGATTGAGCTTCGGTTCGTTTATTCCATGAGTATGTGGGTAGTTCGATTCTTGCAAAGGAGTTCGTGAAGGAGACTGGATATACGGGGATTTCGGCGAGCTGGTTACCACAAAGACCAACCAAAGGCAATTGTGGGATTTGCCATGTCAACAAGTTGTAAAAACAACACGTTAAATGGGATGTGTTAACTGCGGCCGAACTGGTATTCTTTTATGGGGAAATTATAACTTGCCCCTTGATGTTAGGTCCATGTTACAATTTGCCCCCTCCTGTTTGGAAAATATACAGTTTACCTCCTCTGTTGTTGCTTCCGTCTGCCTAGCCGTTAGCGTTTGTGGGCCCCACCCAAGTTTGGGAATTAAACCCAAAATTTTCCCCACAATCTCTTTTATTAGTTACCAGCCGCTGTTCCCTTACTGGGCGAGAAATACAAGCGATCATCGGAGTCGATAAGTCAAACTCTTTTGAAAGTACGGCTCCATCCTTTCTCTCCTGTTCGGGACTCGACTGGTCCTTGTCATCTCCTTGGCGGCGCTGGCGGAGGAATGCTTGGAGCATCAGTTGCAGAAAAAAGCATCACTAAAAGTAAAATTTTTTGGACCATGTATGAACATTCCTTGGAGCAATTCCACCACATAAAAGACAATCACAGTAGACTACTAGTCAAACTTAAAACAGAACATGTCAAAATTCATTGAGGCATCAATGCAGCAAATTGAAGAGATTACACCAAAATTAGTTTTTTCGAGAATTTTTTTGGATGAAAATACTAAGCCAAGGCATTTTTGAACAAAATCTAAGTTTAGGCCAAATATAAAGAAGAGCCTCCACTCACACTGGGGCGAAACTAAAAGGACATGGATTTCTATCAGATGTTCATGCACAACCATGCATTTACCATCCCCATTAGGTCCGCATATAGAAAGCTAAAAACGGATAGTAGGAAAACTATAAACATTTTCCTCTAGAGCAAAATCATCAACAGAAGAAAATTAAGAGCCATTACAAAGTTTCTTAGCTAGGTCCACCCACTAAGATGTGGAATTCCAAGTTGACAACTTTCACACTTGGTTAATTTGGTTAAGAAGAAGGAAGCAGAAAAGCAGGAGCAAGAGAAGAGAGTGTAAAAGTTACACTAGCCATCTTGGACGAGAAAATTGAATGTGAGGTGGTCATAGTTGCAAGTGAACCTGTTGTTAGGGGAAGGTAGCTTCTGCAAACACTGAGCAGCAATTGTGGGCAAATTGCCAGTGAACTCGGTGTATTCGTCCAATCGGCTGAGGCTGCTGTTCGGGAAATACATAGGTTACGACTACACCACCATGGTGCACTCAGCCTACGGCGACCACTGGCGGAACCTCCTCCGCATCAGCGCCATCGAGATTTTCTCTGGTAGCCGTCTCAACGCCTTCCTTGGCATTAGGGAGGACAAGATCAGGCGGTTGTTGCTGAGACTTTCACCCAACGCTCGCAGTGGGTTTGCCAGAGTGGAGCTCAATCGATGTTCACCGACTTGACCTTCAACAATATGATGCAGATGGTGGCCGGAAAAAGGTGCTTCGGAAACGAGGTGAAGTGCAGGGCAGAGGCCGAGGAGTTTAAAGGGCTAATAAAGGAGCTGGTGAAGATCGGCGGCGCGGACAATCCGACGGATTACTTGCAAATGGTGAAATCGAAAGGCTGAGCAATGGGTTGGACAAGTGGGTTCACTGAGGGTTATTTTGGACTTTGTCTGTGTGGGTCCCACTATCCTAACATCTGTGTAGACGGAAGTAAAGTTAGAGGGGGTAAACTGTACAATTCCCAAACGGAGGGGGCAAAGTGTAATATGAACCAAACTTCATGAGATAAATTGTAATTCAACCGGCCTTTATTGTTAATGAAAAATTCAACTCACTTTGTTTTCAATCTTTGTCAATTGAACTTATTTCATTGAAAAAATAGAGTACTACTCCTTTCATTCAAAAAAGAATGAAATATATATTTTTTTGTCCCAAAAAAGATAAAAAGTTTATGTTTTTTGAAATTTTTAAACATTCAATTTATCTCATTGCCCTTATTTAACTCTCACCACATGGAACCCAAAGATAGTTTTTTTTTATTCTTCATTAGAACTCTCACTACATAAAACCTTAAGAATAATTATTTTTTAAATTATCATTTAAACTCTCACTATGCATAACCCAAAAAGAATTTTTAAAAATTTTCCTTTTAGGGGAAAAATAAGAAAGAAAAGCATAAAAAACTACATATACTCTTATCTGTGTACCCAAATAAATACACGATCTTTTATGGGATGGAGAGAGTAATTTAAATTATTCATTTATTGCCAAAAAAAATTAAATTGTTAAATTTACTAGAAGATAACTATTAAATATTTAAATTAAAATTTTAAAAATTTATAATTTTGAGTTAATAAATTTCATCTTGTGAGAGACAAAAATGAAATAATTTTAATAGGTTTATGATTAAAACAAAATATTCAATAGAGTAGGGAGTAAAAAGAAATGATAATTAAATGTTAGAGACCATTTATGCAATTTACTTTATTCTTACATGGATCATTTTTCGTTGTCGAATTTTTTTAGAGGTGGTATCTATCAGCTAATTGCAAAGTAATAATAATAATAATAATAATAATTGCAAAGTGAAACAGTTATGCAAATACTCAAAAACGAATGAATTATGTAAAATTAATATCACCAACACTCAAGCAATATGAATTAAATAGATGGTAGTAATGGTAAATTTTACCCTTTGGTTCCTCCACCACCTTCATTTTTTTAGCCAATTTATTTTAAGTTAAGTCAGCTTAATTCAAAATAATTTATTTTTATTTTTATATTTTTTTATTTGAAATCAATTTTATTTAAAAATCAATATTACGTAGGTTTAATAATCCTCCAAAATAAAATTTTTATGAGGTTATTACATTTTTATCAATTTTTATTTTTAATGCCTAAAAAAAGAAAAATTCATAAACATTTTATAATATCATAAAAGTTTTATAATTAATGAATTATTACATCTAAATAATATTAGCTTTCAAATAAAATTAGTTTCAAGTAAAAAAAAAATAAAAATAAAAATTTTAAATTAAGTTAACTTAGGTTAAAATGAATCAGCCTTTTAACCTTTGTACCACGTTTTCCTTCAGTTCCGAATGCTGCATTGGAAACTTGTACAACGTACAAATAGCTAAATATATAAATAGACCTAAATAAAAATAACATAAAACACGATAAATTTTTGTAATATAATTTTCTTATTAAACGAAAATGTTTTACTTTTACACACATGCCATGTATAATTACATAGTTAAAAGAGTGCGAGCAGATTCAGAGCCATGGGCTCTTTTTTTTTTTGGTTTTTTGTTTTCCTTCAAATTGGTGGGAGAGTAAAGCATGCCTTTTTTTTAAAACCAAAGCCAAATAACCGAAATCATGCAGAGGGTGGTGAGGATTGGCCTCCTCGGCAATCTTCGGCCTTCTCGCATCCTCTTTGGTAGGGATTGGCAGGTTGGGGAGGGGCACAGTAGACAGACCCCGGGGCCTTCCTGTTACACCCAGAAGGACTCACCATGCTTGGGTAGGTTATATATCTTGCCCCTCCCTCCGTGCACCTCAAGCAATTCATAATTACCAACATCACCACCACCAACACAATCCACGGCATCTTCATCAACCTCACACCCATTTTTTTTTAATTTCTTGCTTTGTTCTTGAATTATGTGTGCAATATATATGGCTACCGTGTGCGGATAGATATTGGGATTAATCGTTATATATAGGGGGAAACCAGTTGCTAACTTTGGAACCTTTTTTGTTTTGGTTTCCTAAATTTATGATGAACGAAATTTGTTGTTAACAAAAAAAAAAGAAATTGTTGCTGTGAATAATGGCAGTTAATGGCCGATTTCTAGTTTTAGTTTTATCATTGGAAAATTTACTGGGTTTGTCTTAACCTATATGTACCCTCCTGTATATTAAAAAACCTACACTATCCCTTATTTTTGTTAACTTCTTTAGCTCATCAGTTAAAGAGAAAAAGGAGAAAAAGCCCTAAAATGAGTGCTCTGACTTTTCATTTTATTTATGTTTTTTTTTTCTTTTCAGCTCTCCATTTCACCCTCTAGTTATGTCTCTGCCTTCCTCATTTCCCGAAGTCGTTTATTTTATCTGAATTTGAATTCTTTCTACCGGTTGATCTGTTGGTTCCATGGTGTTGGATGACGGTTTTGATATGATGAACACCAACAATGAATGCGGAGATGATGACTTATAGGGGCAGTGATGATGAAGTTGCCGCCTATGATGACTCCAATGCCATAGACCATGATTCCGACGACGATGACAATCTTCTCTCATTTATGAAATTTGAAGAGCAAGAGAAGGTAGCCGACGACAGGGGTGGTGAAGGGCGATGGCGGAAGTCTTCAGACAATGTTTTGGAAGAAGGAAAGGAGGGATTGGCGATGAAAATGATGGCAATGAGGATAATTAGTAAACCAGAGTTCCGTGGCTGGATGTGCGGTGGGGATGGAAGACTAGGTCGGTGGCTCGTGTGTAGCAGTTCTTCAGGTGGATAGAGAAGAGTTTTGAGCCGTGGCAGATGGTGATTTTGATGAAATGGAAAAGGAGGGTGCTGAGGGGATTTCAGCTTAGTGCGGATGGAGGGTCAACCCAATTCGACAACCCGGAGATTAACGCTGCGTACTGTCATGCAATCATGCAAAATAAGTTGATAACAAGATACTTTAACCATATTAATTAGGTCCAAGTGCACCGACATCTCTTGAAGTTTGTTAACTCACATGAGTCAGTCCTTCGGCTTGAGCTCGGTATATTTAAGTCTTTAAACTTTGAGAAATGACATGAGTTGGTTCATGCCAACTCATGTGTTATGAAAAAATTTTAAAACTAATTCTTAATGTCTCTTTTTTTTCAAGTTTATATAATTGTAGCTCATTTTAGATTAATCTAGTCTACAAATGGACAAAATTTATGTAAGTAGATGTTATTTCTATTACTATTAAATAATTTTTTGTAAAACATTGATTAAAGCTAGCTTGTTGTATACTTGATAAAGATTTTTAACACATAATTAAAATTTCTTATTTTCATTTATATTAATTTTTTAAAATTTTATCCAAATTAAAATTGGATAAATTAGAGAACCTAAAATCATTTTTAAAATATTTTTTAACATGTTTTTTTTTATAGTTTGTATGTGAGTATGTATATGTATATTGTTCAAGAGTACTTTTTATTTGTTTTCAATAATTTTTTATAAATAAAAAAATTAATCATTACAATTTTAATTGTCTTTATCTTCATGTTTTTTTTTGTATTATCAAGAGGTGTTCCAATATAATAGACCAAATTATTCTGACTTTACATGGCATTATCATATGTGATTCATATAAAAAAACTTCAATTTTTTTCTCTTGTAAAAACATAGTTTATTGCCCATGTTATGAAAAAGGCTCATCTGATAATAATTTCTCTCAAATGACTCATATAATAATAATGTCTTTCAAACTAAGTCACTATGTTGGAAAATCATTTTCTATCTTTTGTCTTAATTTATAATAATTTATAATAATTTATTCTAAAACATATAACTCTTCACCACATAATTAGTTTTTAAAGTTTTATAAAACATTACCAATAATACAATAATTACTTAGACAACAAATTTTAAATAATAATTTTTATAATAACAACATTTTGAGTAACAAACTGATTAATTAACTAAGGGTAAATGGCAATCATCGTCCTTGAACTAAGACCTATGTTGTAGATTCATCCTAAATCTAAAAAATGTTACACCATTTGTCTTCTAACTATGAAAATGTTGTACTATTCATTATGTTGTCAGGTTTTCCATTAAAATTGATGGAAAAAATATGAAAAACAAGTTTTAACCCTTAAAAAACTTTTCATTTGCCTTATAAACCTCAAAACGTTTACATCTTGCAATCAAACTACCATCTCCACTTTCTTTCAACCATTTAACCCGAACCCATAGTTTTCCTTCAACCATTTTCTTCTTTTTTCCCACCAAAACACTATCCGGACTATATTTATTTTTTATTACTTGGATATAATCACTATCTAGAGGGCGTAGGATTAAACCACTTAGTGTTTATTTGTTTCAAGTATAATTAATAATATATTGGAAGTATTTAGTTTTTATAGTATATAATCCATATTTTTTCAAATTGAAAACTTAATCAAAACTTTACACTTTAAAATATTATTCAAGTGGTTATTAAAAATATATAGTATTAACTGTCAAATAGTATTAATTTTGTTAAAAAAAATAGTAGAAAGACAAAAATAATACATAGTATAAAAATATTAGAAACTAAATCGGAGCAAAGATTTATAATCAAAGTAATGAAGGGCTTCATAAATTACCCAAATTAAAAAAATATTATTACAAGGCATTTCTAAAATATTATATATAACAAACAAAAGTTAATTGCTTACCTGTGATCCCATAGCTCTCTTTTTAATTTGGATAATTTTTGAAGCTAACAAACTGAAGGCATGTGCAATTAGAAGTGTGTAAAATGCCCTCCTGGAGTAAAAGAAAAATGCCAACACATATTTTTTTTCAAAACATAAGCAAAAATTCTATTAATAGCTGCATTAAGCTAATAAATAAAAACAAAAGCTAAGAAGATTAGGGCAAAAATATACAAAAATTATGGATTTATCAAAGAGTTATGGGATCACAGGTAAGTAATTAACTTTTTTTTTGTTATATATGATATTTTTGAAATGCCTTGTAATAATCTCTTTTTAATTCGGGTAATTTTTTAAGCCCTTCATTACTCTGATTATAAATCTTTACGCCTATTTAGCTTCTAATATTTTTATACTATGTATTATTTTTTCCTTTTTACTATTTTTTTTGAGTAAAATTAATATTATTTGAGAGTTAATACTATATATTTTTAATAACCACTTGAATAATATTTTAAAGTGTAAAGTTTTAATTAAGTTTTTAATTTGAAAAAATATGGATCAAATACTATAAAAACTAAATACTTTCAATACATTATTAATGATACTTGAAGCAAACAGCCACTAAGTGGTTTAATCTTACGCTCTCTAGATAGTGATTATATCTAAGTAATAACAAATAAATATAGTCCAAACAAGGTTTTGGTGGGAAGAATAAGAAAATGGTTGAAAGAAAACTATAGGTTCGGGTTAAATGGTTGAAAGAAAGTGGAGATGGTAGTTTGGTTGCAAGATGTACAAGTTTTGAGGTTTCTAAGGGAATTGGAAAGTTTTTCGAGGGTTAAAACTTGTTTTTCACATTTTTTCCGCCTATTTTAACGAAAAATTTGACGGCAAGATGAATAGTGCAACATTTTCATAGTTAGAGGATGAACGGTATAGCATTTTTTAGATCCAGAACGAATTTGCAACATGGGCCTTAATTCAAGAACGATGAGTGTTGTTTACCCATTAACTAATTATGTTTGGGAATCAATTGGTTTACTTTTTTTATTTGATCAATTAAGAATAATAATTTTCCTCAAGTTATAACTCTTTATTTGTAATAAGTCTTTAAGTGTTTCTATAAAATACTATCAATTATATGATACTTCACAAATAACAAAAACACACAATAAACTAAATAAATTGAACCTAGGCATGGACTAACACAATCAATAAAGAACCACAATTACCTATTTTTGGACAAATGAGAGATTAAGGATCATGTGTGAATTTTGGCCCCAACACGATAAGGTGCCTTGGACTAACTCGTGTCATTTTTCAAAGTTTGAGGATTTAAATATACAGAGTTAAACTTGAAGAACTAACTCGTGTGAGTTATCCAAGTTGGAGGGTTGTTGGTGCACTTTGGCCTATTAATTACACTTGAAAAATACTTTTTTAATTGTTTGAAGTATTTCAGATTTCACATGGAATTTATGAAAGAAGAAAATTTTTTTACATCATTTACACTTTTACTTTTCACTTTTTTCCAAGTAAGTTAAGAATAATGCAAAAAAAAAAACTAATATTAAAATGGTAGTTTGAAATGTAATATGATATGTGCAAAAATAATTTACAAAGTATAGAAATGTTGTAGAATTTCTGATAAAAAAATGGTAAATATTGTAAGAATATAAGATGAAAGAAGTACTTTTAATCATCTTAAAATAGTTTTAGACTTTTTCACAACTCAATTGGGCTGGCAGCGAAGGATACTACCATGACCGATACTGGCGTTTGATTTTTTGCTTTGCTTGTCAAAGCAAGATTAACAAATTATTTTTAAAAGTGGCTCAATGTCTTCTAGATTTTGAGAAATAGATAATTTATAGATCATTCTTCACAAAAATCTGTAATATCCTTTTTTGAACATGTTTCTCACTACTAAAAAATAATTTTAGGTAATATAAAAAAAAACATACAAAGTTAATCCCCTAACAAATTCAAATGTCATGGTTAGAGTATGCACAGGTTAGGTATAATTGAAACTTAGCTTGAACCATCCATATTATGTTATTTGGGATGCGTAAAAATTGATGATAGAGTGTGAAGTAGTTCCATTTATGAAAAACTTATTGGTTTTTAGGTTAGTTTTGGTTTCTAGATGGAGCTAACTCAAAATGGGACCAAACTGAAAATATATGATTAAATATATTATAATATTCATGATATTACATATTTACACAAGTATTTATTTATTCAAAATTATATTATGGAGTGTTTTTATCTTTTAGTTTTAACTTGGCCTAATGATAGCTTTTACCCAATTCTACTCCGTAGTCTACTAGAACTCTAGTGCTATTGTGTTTGCCTGTTCAATGTTACTTCTCACTTTGTAGCTATCTGTAGTGACAAATCTAAGGTTTTTTCAGTGTGGGTTTGTATATATACATGAGTACTGTTGTTTTGAGGTACATACACAAATACTAAATTTTAAAATAATCAAAATTTATACTTCACACACATGATATAAATATAAAAAAGTTATTATTGAAAGAATATGAAATATAAAGGCAAAATATACTACTAGCCTCTACTTAGGTTTGTAAACAAACCGAACAAACATGATTGAATCTTGTTTTGGGGTTTGTTTATTTAACTTTAAACGAATATCAGATGGATATAAATATGACCAATAAATGAACACATTTTTTCTATTCATGTGCATTCGATAACAATAACAGTGTTGGGAATTAAATGAACACATTCATGAACACGCACAAAATAAGCGTGTTTGTAAATAATACGAATAAATACATTATTGGGCAACATAAATAAACATTAACGAACAACAAATAGACGAACAATAGTAAAATATTAAGAATAAATGAACTTACAAAAAATAAAAAAAAAATGAGCAAACAAATGAACAAATAAAAAAACATTAGGCAAACCGTTTGTGAATATAAACAAATGAACTACACTTTGTTGGCATTTGTTTATTTAAGTTAAACATACATAAAATTCTATGAAAATAAACAAACTTTCTCTAAATCATTCATAAATTATTTAAAGAACACTTTGTTCATTTATAGTCATACTTGAACCAAAAAAAAATTAGAACCGAAAAAAATAAAACCATAACTTTAGTTTTATTCCAGATGTCAGTTCTCGGTTTCAATTGATATTTTTTGAAATTCATAAATTTTACAAGTTAATTAAATTCTATCGAAACCAACCTAATATTACTGTGAGTAAAACTCACACTCTCACAAGGGCCCAAGTAACATTTCCCCAGTCATTGTGCGTTTTAATATCGATTGTCAAGTCCTTATATGTCTCAGTCTAGGACCTACTTTCTAGGGTCTGGGATTATTAAAGGTCAACGGTGCTTCTCATGACCAATTGGAGAAGATGCTTATTTTGTTATATTCAAAAGATCTACGTGTTTGGGCCCATAAAAACAAAGGTAGAAGAGTAATGTTTTTCCTTTTTTATCTCATCTAAGGAGTTGACGGAGGTAGCAAAATAGAGGGAGTATAAATTTTTTAATATAAAAGTAAGTATATGTTAGGGAAAATTTTCGAGGGTTTTTATAAGTTTCCTTCATCATTTTTTGTTGCTAACTAATTCTACGCATGCAAAATTTGCGGTTTATATAACTAAGTCTGGTTAGAACACTTCCAAAAATTACCGCAATAAACTTAGGTTGACATTATAGTCATATGAATGAGGTTTGAAAATATACATTTTCTTCCTTATTTTTTATAATGTTAAACAATAATTTTTAAATTACTAATTTAAACTATTCCATAATTGTCAACTAGTAATGTCAACCTATCTAAATTTTTTAAAGCTAATTAACATTTTAAATCTTCATTTTTTTTCCTTTTTTAAATGCAAAACAATATTTGTAACATAGTTTTAAACATAATACCATGCCAGTAGTGGCATAGAAACAATGCAAAGCAACCAAGGCAAAGCCTGTCGTCTATGCAGAGGTGAACTCTCTGGTGCTGAGTGTCTCTGCATCTCACAATGTAAAGTCTTAACACTATTCAAATAATTTATGGTTTTATTATATATAATAGAATATTTATATGATAAAAACTCTTAAGTAATCTATATATATATATAACTCAAACTTCACATTCTTATAGTTTTGAATTTTGGTGTATTCTATGCATGACATAATATGCCTTCAAAGCTGTTACATCTAAGACAGTTAGATACCGTACATGTATTCCCAAACTACTAGGAAACTAGTATGTCATCTGAAACCATATTTAAAACCTTAATTTTTAAATCTCAATTAGTTCTACAAAAAAAATTACTAGACAACTGAAAATTACTACAACATAATTACTTATCAGTTTAAATTATACTTTTAAAAATTATTGTTAGGTAGTATTAAAAAAACAGGGAAAGATATAGATTTCAAAACCTTAAGAGTTTAACTCTAATATCAACATATAAGTTTAGGAGGTAACATAAAAAACAAAAATAATTTTATGAACCGTTTAGAAATACCAATCAATTTCTCGTGAAGCCAACTTTTTGTTTAAGCGGATAGAGACGTATTTCTGCTTTTTCCGCCCCTCCAACATAGATTTGTAATTCTCTTTCATTTTGCCTTTCTAATAGACTATAATTGAAAATAAGATTATATTTAGGAGCAAAGAGTTTACACCGACGTAATTACATCACTGTAAACAGATCATTGCTATATATTTAGTCACTGAAATGTAAGAATAAAAGAAAATTATCTAAACCCTCTTAAAGTTTAATCGAATCTATACTTATTTTTTCACTATTTAAAATATCTACATTTACACCCATAAAAAATTAACTCCATTAATAGTTACTAAGACTAAAATATAAAAAGAAAATACATGATTTTTTTTGTCAATCTCTGGTGATCGTTTGCTCGAATTATGATCTAGCTTGTTGTGGATTATTTTTTCTGGCAAATGCTTACTGGGTTGTGAGGGATGATGGCAGCGGTAGGTTTTATGATGATGTTCTGGGCTTTTATTATGCTTGGCATGCTGGTGATAAGATGGAAGTGACGGATGAGTTGACAAGGAGGAATAACTTCTCACCATGACTAGTTTGATTTTAAGTAAAATCTTGAGTATATCCAAAATTACTGAATAGTTGAATTTTTTTTTTAACTTTCGGTTCTCACTTTTGAAAATTCAGTTTGATTTTAAGTTTACTTCAATTAAAATTTAATTAATAAAAAACAACTGAATTTTTATTTTATTAATATTTATGTTTTAAATTTAGAAATGATTATGTATGTGCTAAATATTTATTATGTGTATATATGTGATATTTAGATTTATAATAGATTATAGATATTTGACATGTGATTAGAATGTGTATTTAGATTGAAATATGTAATAGATGTTTGATGTTTGAGATGTGTATGCATAAAATTTAGTTATGTCGATTGAAAACCAAATAATTAAAAATTTTTTTAATTATTTCAATTTTCTTATATAATTCAATCTATTTAATTATTAGTACATAAGACCGAAAATCAAATTTTTATATAGGTTGCTATGACTTACGTCAGTGACACAAGTTTCATGAGTGGCAAAGTCATAGGCAGCAAGGAGATGAGGTTTCAATGGAGTTGGAGCTGGAGGAGGGAAGTGGGGAGGGATGGAGGGGGATGCGGTAGCTCGGTAGATGTAAAAGTTTGAGGGGAGGTAGTGTAAGGTTTCTACGAGAGAAGGCTAGGAGGGTAAATTGAAGTTCTTTCTTTTTATTTTTTTTTGTCTAAACGTTCATTGATGGAGTTAATTTTTGAGAGGGTTCGTAGGTGTTGCAAATAATAAAGACATAAGTAAATCTTTGTGAATTTTTTGTCATTTTACCTAGAATAAAATATCTAAACTCATAATTTAATACTTCATTCATCTTATATTCTTTATAATATTTTTTTTTAATGTGATCTAATTCATTCACAATATTTTCTTATTTAGTAAATTTTTTACATCACATTTGCTATTATCTTTCTTCTTCCATTCTATTCTCCCCCTCATATCCATTCCCTTTTTTTTATAACAAAAAAATCCAAAAAGCTTTCTTCCATCAGCTTTTCCGTTAGCCGTTGTAGACAATCATCGGTGGTTCTTTGTCGGGTCTCCGGCGATCTTATCCCCATTTACCACTCTCTCTCATTCTTTATTACGCTTAGCCTTGAATTCTTCTATTGTGTTTTGTTACCTCCATGGGTTTCATTCGATTAACGAAGAGAGGAAGCAAATTTAAAAAATCCAAAAAAAAAAAAAAAGAAAAATTGAAAGTGTTAAGGTTTGGTCCTAAATGGCTCAAATGCAGGTTCAACCTCTGGCCCAGAACGGCTCGACAGCAGCCTCCAATGGGAATAAGGTCCTGTGTATCTCGTTGTACTTCCACGATCTAGATGAGAACATGAACAATAAGCAGCTTTACGATCTGTTCAATCCGAGGATCTTATCTGGGTTGAGGATCCGAGTAGCAACAACGAGGCTGGGGGCAAGGAGATTAGTGCATCGAGGTCAAGGCGGCAAAGAGGTTGGGCTGAGGCGAGGAGATGGACTTGAGGTGGAGAGAGACTATGAATACAAGGGCAAAATTGGAATGATGGAAGCAAAAACAATGGTTTCTTAATATGCGTACAAATTAAAATGTTTTAAAAATAGTGGAACAACAACATAAGATCACGTGAACATGTTTTGGGTTGTTAGAAATTAATACCCAATTCGTTTTAACTTTAGTCAATTGAATATAAAATGATTTATTTTTATTTTTATATCTTTTTTACTTGAAATTAATTTTAATTAAAATTTAATATTATGTAGCTATAATAATCAATTGAAAATATAATTTTTATAATCTTACTAAATTTTTATGAATTTTTCTAGTTTCAAGCCTTAAAAAAGAAAAATTGATAAAAATTTAACAACATCCTAAAAATTTATTTTTAAATTGATTATTACATCTACATGACATTGACTTTCAAATAAAATTAATTTCAGATAAAAAAGATGTAAAAGTAAAAAAAAATTAATTGACTTTAGATAAAATGAAGTGACCCTAAACTGTGGGATAAGATATTGTAATATAGAAGAAGGCTCGAGTCATGCACTTTTCTACTTTTGTACCTTCCAATACCCGAGAACATTAGTTTTCACCTATTATACTGATAAATAATGCTGGAGATAAAAAAACAACTTGTAGTGTGGCTTGAGATGGGAAAATAGCACTATTTATCCCAAACCTCTAATTTTCATTACAAACCAATCCTAAACCTCCATTTTATTACAAATCAGTCCCAAATGTTTATAATTTGTTGCATATTGGTCCATAGCCCTAGACAGACACAAACACTCCATTTATAAAATAAAAAAATTGATAATTTAAATATTTTGATTAATTTTCAAAAAGAATCATAGCACAATTTGAATTTATGAGAAGATAGTTATATGAGAGTTAATGAAATTAAACTATTTGATAACTATTTTTTGATAAATTCAAAACATGCCATAATTTTTTTTACAGTTAATAAACCAATTAAATTATCAGTTTTTTCTCTTTGTAAATTAGGTTCCTTTATTAATTTAATCTTACCTAGAGCTATAGACTAATATGCAATGAGTTACAAGGTTTGAGACTAATATACAATGAAATAAAGATTGATAACCGATTTATAATCACAGCTAAAGATTTGGGACAAATTATATTTTTTACCATACTCGGAGATATTTTGTCCTGGAGGCTAGGCATGGTGCCGCTAAGGGGTTGAAATTGGAACAGTTGGGAAGGAAACAAGTTGTGGGATAAAAGGCGAAATCTCTGAGCAAGTAGGCCTCGCGGGCCTGGACACCTAGCACGCTGTACCTAAAGAACTTGAGAAACACCCGTAGTGTGCTCCTGGGCCTCTACACCACCATTTAATTATTCTCAAAAACACACACTGTACACTCACACATATTGCAAGGTTTTAAATATACTGCATCATGTAAATTATAAGTAAGTATATTGCAAGTGTACTGTACCATGAACTGTTATCGTTTTTATAAAAATAACTATTAAATATATTATTTTAAAATAAAAATGTAAAATATAACTATTTTATACTTTTATACCTGTATTCTAAATATTTTTATCATAATGTATATGAAATATAATCTTTTTATATGAAAACATATAACGTGGATTATATAGAACAAAATAAATATTTTTTAACAAATAATAATATTTTAATAATAACAATTCATTTTCTAAAGAATGCCAGCAACTTTGAAAAATTGCTTGAAAGTTGAAACAAAAGGTCAAATAAAAAAAAAAAGAAAGAATAGAGAAATGGATCTCAATATTTTCTAAACCTCAATCATGTTAAGATTTATGAATTGAATTTTGTTCTTCATGTTAAAATATGTATACCAATTTAATTTGATCATTTTATATATGTATGAATGGTATAAGGAAAACAATATTAATTTTTCCTTCTAATCCATTTACGATGGTCTACCTGAGTATACAGTGTGATATATTATAGTAAGCTTCAATAAATTAAAAAATTACCAAAAAAATATTGATATGTAAAATATCACAAAGATACTACTATATACAGTGTGATAAATTAATAAAATATGAAAACATATATATGATATACCACTTACCTACAAGTAGGTTTTATGCAGTTTACGTTTGCCACACTATTTGATACACACACGTTAATCAAGGGAGTAGGCTAAATAAGAGTAAAATACATCATTAGTCCCAAACCTTTAATTCTCATTACAAATCGGTCCCTAACCTTCATTTCATTGCAAATTGGTTCCAAACTTTTATAATTCATTACATATTGATCTTTGGCTCTAAACAGACATAGAACTTCAATTTATAAAGAAGAAAAATGATAGTTTAAATTATTTATTAAATGTTAGAAAAATCTTGATGTAGTTTGAGTTTATAAAAACATAGTTACCAAACAGTTTAAATTATAATTTAAGATTTTAATATTAGATAATTTGTGAGAATTAATAAATTCAAACTGTCTGATAATTGTCCTTCAATAAATTCAAGTTGTGCAATAATTTTCTCCCAATTAATGGACAATTTAAATTATTAATTTTTCTTTTTTATAAATAGAGCTTTTGTGTGTTGCCTAGGGCGAAGGACAAATTATATATTATACTATATTCTAAAAGAGAAATGCATTTCACTGTTCATCAACAATGTTTATTGTAGATCAACAATTCTATCATTTTTTTTTGCTTTTTTTTTTAATGCAATTTGCTCTTTCATAAAGTTCGATCATCTTTTCACAAGGCGCTATACTTTTTAAGAGCCTGTGTTGCAATTTTTTTGATTTCAGTCTGTTTCACGTTTTGTTTCTGTTGAAATGAGGTTTCAGTTCCTAATTTTCTAATTTTTTCATTTTAGACTCTGAGTTACGTTCGTGTTACATTTTGGTCCCTAAACTTTAAATCTATTTAACTAGATTTTCTATTTGCTCCATTGGTCCCCAAGTTTTTTTTTTGTTGTTGTTTTATGTATTATCTTCCAGAGTGAGATATTGGTAACAATAATTTTTTTTTAATTAAACCATTTTTTTGTCTTTATTAAGCCAATTGTTAAATCCTTAATATATAAAGTTTTTCCTTTTTTTTTTTTGTCTTCATCCTAACATTTTTTTATTGATTTTATTAATTTTTATTTTCTAAAATGAAACTTTAATTATGATAATTTACCTATTTTTTATTCACTTCTATTTGATTCGACTTTAGTCAGTTTTTTTTTACTTTTTTTTCTTTGTTAAGTTAATGATCAGACTATTAATTAATTAACATATATTAAACATAGTTTTCTATTTCGGTCATTTTTTATCATTATTGATGATTGAGTTTTATAGCATTAATTATTTACTTCAAGCTTTATAATTTAATAAATTAATTTGATCTATAATTTTTAAAATTGAAAGTAAATTTTTCTAAATAAAATTTTTATCAATATTAAAAATTGGATTTTGAGTGAATCACATTCGAAAAGAGCAAAAAAAAAAAAAAATGAGACAAAAGCAAAAAAAAATGCAGTTCCAATCTCTAATTTTTTAATATTTTCATTTTACGCTCTGAGTTACGTCCGTATTAGATTTTGATCACTAGATTTTATAACTATTTAACTAGATTTTCTATTTTCTTTCCGGATCCTCAAGTTTTTTTTTGTGTTGTTGTTTTATGCACTATCTTTTAAAGTAAGACATTACTGATCATAATTTGTTTATTTTTTATTTAATCTATTTTTTTTATCTTCATTAAGTCAATTGTTAAATCCTTAATATCTAAAGTTTCACTACTTTTTTTTTAACCCTAACTTTTTTTTGTTGATTTTCTTTGTTGTTGTTTTCTAAAATAAAGCATTAATTATTATAATTTCCATACTTTTGATATGGTTTTGGTTTAAGATTAGAGACCAAGAGAACAAATGGAGAGATTTGGTAATCCACAAATCGCAACGGATATTTTTTGTAATAAATTTTAATAATAAATAAATAAAAATTTATCTTCAATAAATTTATGATAATCAATTAAAATTTATTTATTTTATTTATTGTCTTATAAAGTAAAATCTTTGTAACCATGGTTTGTTTCTTTTATTTTTTTAATCAACCATACTAACTTCGTTTAGAATTTTTTTTATTTTTTTGAACAAAACTTTAGTCAATATGAGTCATCTACTTTTTGATATAGTTCGAACTGATTTATTTTAGCTAATATTTTTATTTATTTTCTTTTTTTCTTTATTAAGTTGATTGTTAAGTTTTTAATTCCAGAAATCTTTACATTTTCTCTCTTGGTCTAAAGACCATTTTAGTCGCCATTCTTTGTCATTGAAATTCCATTATTTGTCTTATATTATTAACTTTTTCAAATTATTTCTCTCTTCTAAAACGAAATTTTAGTCATTACGATTTATCTCTTCATACTTAGATTTTTTTTTTACTCTCTTAGTCCCAAACCTTTACTTGACTGTTTCATCTTGGTTCTTGCTTTTCTTTTTCTATTTTTTTGAAATTTTTTTCCTTTCTTAGTCCCAAACCTTTACTTGACTGTTTTATCTTAGTTCTTGCTTTTCTTTTTCTATTTTTATGAAATTTTTTTCCTTTGACAATGATCACCACTGTTCATATTTATATGTAATATTGACATGGAATGAACCGCCATAATGCGTGGGCACTATGAACCTCGTATATACTAAATAAGAGTTGGGAAATACTGTAGATCTACAATATATATTTTTTTTTGGCTTTAACCTAAGTAATGACATAACCTTTCTTTCAGCCCATATAACTTTCATTTCTTCTATTTTAGTCACTAAATTCAATATATTTGTCATTTTGGGCCTTCTCTCTCTCTCTCTCTCTCGCTGTCTCTGGCCCCATTTTTTGTGCAAATTCAATGTTGAACCCTTACTACCCATAATCTTTCCATTTGCTCTATTGATTCCAAAACTTTACTTTAACTTTTGTTACAATGTTTAAACATTACCTTTTTGTGAGAAGGTTATTCCTATCTCATAAGAGAAAATTTTATTCTTTATGGTTTGTCTAATTTTGACCATTTCTTGAACTATTTCTATACTTACTTAGATTTCTGTTTAAACCCTCAATTTGTTCCATTTTATTACTCTTTTTTGTGTCAATAGTAAAACATCATTTAGTTTCTAAAATCCTGCTTTACACCTTATTAAACTTAAAAATTTCTTGTATAAAGATTAGACCTCATTATAGGTCGACTTTAAATCCCATTTTTTTTATTTTCTTGAAAAATTTTATTTTACTAATAGTTAAACCCACTTTTAATTATTAGTACTCTAAATTTTCCTCTCTTCAACCCCAAATTTTATTATTTAATAATTATTATACTATATTTATATTAAATACTATGACATATTGAACTGCCACAACTACATAATTTCAATACTAAGAAAACTCGTATGCAATGAATTATAAAGAATTGGGACTTTTTTGCAATGAAATGAAGGTTAGGGACTCATTTGTAACAAGAATTAAAGGTTTGGGATCATTGGTGCTATTTACCCGCTAGATAACTTTATTGTAGACTAAATTGCACTATCACCCTAGAAGTTTGATACTTATTATATCCTCACATCAGATTCTGAAGCCTATATTTTCCTCCACTGCCTTTACAAACACTAATAGAAAAAAGTATTGTTTTATACTGAAAAAAAGAATGAAGGATAATGTATACTGTGCATTAATTATTAAGCTACTATTAAAATTTTGAATTTACCAAAAGAATATTCTTGAACAATTTAAAACAGTAATTTAAAAATTGATTGCAAATTGGGTAACGAAACAGGGTGAAAGTGTGTTTCAAAATATATACTTGGGCATCATTGGCTTTTTAATTTTATTGTATAAAAAAGGACAAAATAACAAAAGAAAGAGAAGGGAAAAAAACCCCTTCTTTATTACTTGATGCACATATATTCAAAGCAGAAGAAGGGAAAACGTAAAGGTCAGGAGTTGCTATCTTCAACCATGGCATGAGAGGTGAAGAGGAGAGAAGGGTGTAGGTACCTAATTGGGAACAAATTCCAGGCTTTCCATCTGTAGCAGATGACAATGGCAAACATTGGCCGGTTATTTAAAAGTTGAAACCTGGAAAGATTTCTACCACTCAAAGTTGCTGCACCACTTTGGCATTTCCCCATCATCCACCCATCTGTTACTTGCTGCCCAAATATAGTTTTGGGATGTGATACCCGTGACATGAAGGTAGGAATCAGGAAAGCTCCTCCTAGGGATGTTCCAACAAATAATTACTGTCGGAAAAAAAAAAATTCTTAGGTCAGTAAAATATTCAAAGATTACTAAATAGTTTTTCTTGTGTGCAATTCTAGGGGTCTGTATGGAGCTAGTGACAAGTGATAACGATCTCTCTTCATTAACTTTGTCTTGACTCTTGACGCAGTGATTTTAACCACCATTAATATTATAATTAATAAGTATTTTGGAAATGGAACATCTGTAACAAAAGCTTAGGATAGAATAAAGAAGGCCACTAATTCCATCAATCAAACAATAAAAAAACAATAATATTGGGCCTAATAGTCAAAAGTTCCAACTTAATCATGAAAGAAATTTCAGTGGATTGCCCAAATTGTTACAAACCTCACTAGCCTAAATCAGGTTCATGGCCAAAGCTTGCTTTCTTTCTTTTTCTGAAAACCATCACCTCAAAACTTAGTTAAGAAAAATCTAATTAACTCGAGAGGCGGTGGTGCAATTCAAACCTGGCATGGTGGTGGGCTAACGAATGGATCCGTCTCTATCTAAATAATCCGGCAGCTGGCCCGCCGGGGTATGTGCACTACCTCAAAAGTAAATCTTGTCACGGGCATCTGGATGGTCCCATTTTCCTTTTTTTTTTTTGGTCAAATGGATGGCCCCATTTTCACCTGTCTCAAATCCCATCCACTATAAATTAACCCCCCCACTTCACCAAATATCTTCATGCACCAAAATACATCACTCACGAGTCAACAGCAAGCACTTTGCCTACAAAAACGGGACCTCACAAGTCCTTCCATAGCTTTGCTTTGCACACAAGGAAACCATGCACTTTACCTTGCTCAAGACCGTCCTCTTTCTGCTCTTGCTCGGCGGAGTTTCTTCAGCTTTGGGTGGTCTTGGAGGGAGGAAGGAGATGTCTACTAGGCCGAACAACGGCTACACCGGGGATAGTGGCTCGGGCCATGGACCCAATTGGGACTACAGTTGGGGATGGGGAGCAGGGCCTGGGGTTGGGTGGGGTTATGGTTCAGGCTCCGGGAGGTCGCCTAATGGATATGGGAGGGGATCTGGTTATGGGTATGGTGTTGGTTCGGGTTCGGGTTCTGGTTATGGGTATGGTTATGGAAGCGGCGGTGCACATGGTAGTGGATATGGTGCTGGAAGTGGCCCATCTGGTGGCCATGGCAGCGGTGGAGGGAGCAGCGAGGTAGGTGCTAATGAAAACCGTTCCCCGGCAAGCACTGGGAACCCAAACCTCCATGGCTGATCTTAAGTTCATATCTTATGCCTACAAATATATCAAGTGTGGCTAGAGTGGAGAAGTGGTTATAAACTGTATGGATTTTGTGTGTGTGTTCCAGGCTTCCTAATATGCTTCCTAATGTACTTGTAATATTGTGCAATGCTAGTGTTTCTTCAAATCTCACAAGTGTAAAAGACAACGAGAGCAAGAACTTTCCATGAAAAGTGTGCCCGATGTCGCATTCCAATTCACAGAAATCTATTGGAGATATACCGGTTGGGACAAGAAAAAAAATACTAACAAGAAAGAAAAAGGGTGGCCCTTCTAAAGTAGCGTTTTTAACTGAATTCAGTATATCTCTAACTTGTTATGTTAGAGATAGGCAATTCATTAGTAAATCAGCTAAGCAGCAGAGTTCATGTTATTTGTTACATAAGACAAGGCAACAAAATCTATTATAGAGCTGTTGTGACAGGTATTATATATCCTCTGTTTCATTTCAAAAACGATAGCTGTAAGAATTATAAGAGCAGTGTGAAGCTGTTCATGCTTTCTCTAGTTTTGCTTGTGAAAACAAAATAACATGTCATGATAAGCAGGGTATGAACACCAAAAAGTTCACTTGGACGTTACAAGTGAAGAGATGACACATCTTACTAGTACTTCCTCCCGGTGCACTAAATGGAGCCACAGTTGCAAGGCTTTGTCTTGGTGTTACCATGTTACCATTTGCATCACAAACCTAATCTAGTCTATAGTTGTAATCGACACATCAACTCTTCCAAGGGAGATATGTCTTCCATGGCGAATGGCATAACGTGAGGCATCCTTCGTCATCACGATCATAAAGAGTGTTTTGTACGAAAAGATTAGGTGAACAACTATGATTGATGAATTGATTCACATTTCCAAAATGGGCAGCAACCATGGTAAAACCATCATTTTCTTTGGACAAAATTGGTTGCATGTTAGGAGGAAGGCTACACCTTTTTTTTTTTTTTTTTTCAATCTCGATCCAATCATGTGATTTCCATAGTTAAGCCCAACGTTAAACAAGTAGTCATCTTCTCCAACCTTTTGTTCGGCTTCCTTATCATGGAGGCTTCACCTACATATTCACAAACAGAACTGCCACAAGGAATGTGAGAAGGGGATCAAACACCCCATCCTACATATTCATAAATAAAACTCTCACAAATGAAGTGTGCTCCAAAAGTTTTGTGTCGGGAAAAAATTCCCCAATCACCCATTATGCGCAACGGAATAACAAACACAATTAAATAAGCACAGAAGAATTTAACGTGGTTTAGCTCTTAACTAACCTACATCTACGGATGAGAGAAATTCACCCGAACAAAATATAGAGATTATAGTAGAAGTATATATGCCTTTAGTGTTCACGTTAGCCTGTGGATCTCCTACACACTACTGATAACTTCAATATCTTGTCCTCACACAATTACAAGATATGGGAATCGCAAAAGGCTTATTATTCTAACCCTTTCTGACCTCTGGACATCTCCTCACTTTTGAAACCCTCATATCTTACCTCTTCACCACATTAGCTTTTCTCTTCTATCCACACCCTAACACAACAAGCCTTTTTAGAGGTTACACATCAACCCAAACCATATCAAAATAAGAAAACTAAATCCTAAATAAATAAGAAAACTAAAACCAAATCCTATGCAAAAATATAAACCAAATTCTAAATAAACTAAAATTCTTAAGCTTATTGGATTTGAGCCAATAAACCCAACAATCTCCACTTTGACTCAAATCCTCCCAAACACGAGCACATTAGATGATAATCACAAACAATCGACCTTGACTATGAATAGTAAACACAATCATGACATGAACACATCAACAAACGGAAATGACCATGAATATCACGAACATCAACATCATGAGCATCAACACACACTAGCAAAATCTCCAATCTTCAAACTTGAACCGAGCCATCGATATCATGCTGCAACCACTATCAAATATCTCTAAGACGATTCTTTAGGGCTCTACCAAACAATCCAAATGCTCTACCGTGCCAAACATCGAACTATATGCTCTAACATTATCACAAGTCTTGAACCTTAATCCCATCTTAGTCATATAGGATCCTATGAACCTTACATTAATTTAGTGCTAGGCCTGCGCAAGTTGCTCCTTAGTGGGTCTGCTAATTAATTAAATCTTTAATGCATTACTGTTTTATACTACGCCTTACTATGGTTATAGGTCAATGACCATAAAAATAATATATACTTGGTGTAACTGGCTAGCATTTCAAAACATGTATTCATATAAAACATATTGTTATGTATTGTGAATCCATACAAGCTACCGGGGAACATAACCAATAGTTTCACAGCATTTACCAGAGGCATAAGTTTGACACACATATATATACATTATACACAAAAGTATCATACATATGCTATACATTGAGAATCTTGGGATCCAATCCCACCTGAGCTACACTATAAAAAAGGAGTCACTACAGTGTTCAGTTATTCCCTATGTCTTGCCTCTATACAACAAAGGCCAATAAGTTAGTATTCCAGTAATTAGGAACCTGCAAGAAAGAAACTTAACAACAATATACAATAATAATTAACTTCTATACACCTGATATCAAAATATTAACAACCAGTTCTTTTATTGGTTATTAGCCCCAGGCCCACCAGTATCTGCACACAAAATATATAAGGGATGTGAGAACTAAAAGTTCCCAGTAAAGGTTTTAACCTATAGGAAAAACAACTATATATGACTGTGCATATTATCCATAAGAATGTCAATATATGCTTAGTTCACTTGAGCTCAAGTCATAGTGCTAGGAACTTATATTATTGGCCAATAACTATAGGAGTAGTTAGTTCCCACAATTGCTTTACCCATTTGTCCTGCAATTGACAAGTCCAACTTGTCCATACAAATACTGTTTTGAAAGCTTTTTAGTATTTGCCAATATATCTTATTTTATGTACAAGAGTGAACTATTTGCTAATTTAGTGCATATGTTAGTGCTACCTTTATAAGGTTTTATGAGTGGTTAAGGACACCTCCCCCTCTTAGGTCCATTCAGGTCTTAGCCCATCATTGTGACCTTAGGTATCGTAGGTTCCTAACCTGTCATACTCACCGTAAATTAAACCATACTAAGGTCCTTTTTTGCCAATAGATACAAGTTTACAAATATGCACTTACACATTCCATATGCACTTCATAGTTTATCTTCTTACCAAACCCAATCATATAAGTTTCTCAAATAGTCCTTAGTACTCAAATCATATGCTTGTTAAATTTATCAATAATTCGGACACTTGATATACAAGTATCATAGCCAAATTTATTTAATAAATAAGCATACAAATTAAATAACTCTTACCTTAGATAACTTAATTTGCAAGCTTAAGGCACTTGATTCTTTTTGTCTCGGTTTCAAGCTAAACTTAGGTCTCTTCTTAGTAGCTTATGCTCAAGACCTATATTGATCATTTAACACATAAATAACCCATATTTAGGCTAATAATTAACAAGCCCTATATGGTTTAAATGACTAAATTAACTTTTACATTGGTCTCCACATAATTGGCCCTTAATAAAACTTAGACCCAGTATTTTTCTTTTCTTTGCTTGTTAGTCTTTTATACTTAGCAATAATCAAGCAATATTAATTCCAGCTCCTTCCTTTAGCCACAAACATCAAAACTATATAGGAAAAGCTACGTATAACACATCAATCCATAGCCTCCTAATTGAACACCATTTCTTTGTAATTTAAGTTATTTCTCAACTTCCCATATTTAGTTTATTCAATAAACATACATGGAACACAGTTTCCAGCAACTCCAGGTTTGAAACGAAACCAGAAAAATTAGGGAAAAAATAATTTTTTTACTTGCAACAATTGAGCTCAACTCTAGCTCCTTATGCAAGAATACATGGTTTCAATCCCAAATTCTTGCCAATTTGTGTTTAATTTAAGAGAATTTGGATGTTGGGAGCTTAAGCAAGTTCATCCATGGTGTTTCTGGGAAGAGGGGTGAAGTTTTGGGTGGCTAAACGTGGAAGAAATGACCCGGTTGACTTAATTAAAACGCCACCGCCACACTTTAAAAATCACGTGCTCAGTGCCTTCTTTGTACTCTCCAGTAAATTTAGGTTTATTCCTAACATGCTTAAAAATTTAGGACCAAAGTTGACATTAAGGCACGCCTGGTTTCTTCACAGATATAATTACATGACCAGTCTCAGACTTTCATTTATATTCAATTTTGTCTCTACCTTTATCAAGGTTACATTTAAACCACTTATGAACAATCTAGTTAATCCAAAATTTCACGATGATAAAGCAGAAATTACAAAAAACCGTGATACCTCAAATTTAATATTTTCTTATACTCTATCCAACTTTACAATAAAAATGGGTCACTATATGAAATGACCAAAATACCCCTCTTGGCCCGGCTTGCTTAAATGATCAATTTTATTCATTTTTAACTACTGGACCAAAAATTATCAAGACTTAACTTGCAAAAAAAATTATCTTAAGTTTAATTTATTAAACTAACTAATTACCGGCTGATTAGACTTATAGCTTCGATGGCCATCACAACCATGCTATGAACAAACCACAAGTTCCACCATACCAAGAACACATTATAAGCTCCACCATGTCAGGACCAAACCGTAAGCTCTTATGTCACTTGTTGGGAAAATTTTTTTCCAATCATCTATCACGCATAGCGGAATAACAAACATAAATGAATTTAATGTGGTTCAGCTTTTAACTAGCCTACAACTAGTCTACATCAACGGATAAGAGAAAACCACTTAAACAAAATACAGAGATTATAGTAGATGTATGCCCTTAGTGCTCATGCTGGCCTATGAATTCCGTATACACCACTGATAACCTTAATATCTTGCCCACACACAATTACAAGATATAAGAATCATAAAAGACTTCTCGTCTTGGCCATATTTGGCCTCTAGATCTCTTCTCTCTTCTAAAACTCTCACATCTTGTCTTTTCACCACATTGATTTTTCTCTCATACCTAAACCCTAACACAATAAGTTTTGTTATAGGCCACACATAAACTCAAACCATATCAAAATAGAAAAACTAAAATTTAAATAAATAGGAAAACTAAAACCAAATCCTAAACAAACTAAAATTTTTAAGCTTCTTGGATTTGAGGCAACAAACCCAACTTTTTTGCAGGAACGAAAATGCAAGAGAGACCCTATGTGCTCCTTCTATGGTTTACGTGAGACCAATTGACATGCTATTCTTGTGTGACTGGTTTACGAGAGTTTGGTTTAGAACCTTCGATTATAGAATTATAAGAGAACTAGTCTCCACTTTTGCAGTTTGGTTTCTAGAGATAACAAATCTTGTCCATGACCAGGAAGTTAAGATATATTTGTCCAAATAGTAGGCTATACATGCTAGTATATTTGGAAACGAAGAAATGAAGCAATCTTTCAGAAAAAGGCATTAGCTCCTTTGGCTATCATCAGTAGGAATGTAAAAGCTGTTCAGTACTATTAGCCATTTGTTGATAGAGCTAGCCCAGTTTTGATTGCTCAACACATAAGGCTCCTAGAGCAAGACGCTGAGAGGTTTTTTAAGTTGAGCAATGATGGTGCTTTGGATCTTATGAAGAGGAAAGCAGGTATTAGAATGATTCTGGGAAATGACCAAGAAGATCTGAACCTAGTAGAGGTGGCAGTAGATATGCCTCTACTATTGTCATTCCCAAAATGCTAACTATAAGGGAGGGAATTTAGAAGGCAGCAAGGATAGACTTTGAACGCCTTATTATTGGAGCAAATTGCAAGGCTGCAGTAAATGCTATCCACGGGAAGCTGGGAGACTAGTCTATACATCCATCATAGGCGGACTTATATATATTAAAGTAGTATCCACGGACCCTACTTTTACTTACAAAATGTAAGTAAAAGGTGTATAAAATTAAGTGTGGATCCCACTTTAATTGTATATTGGATTTCACTATTTTAAATACTTGTAAATGCGTACGGGCATTGCACGTGAATAAAAATACTAAATTATTTTTTACTCAAATAACTATAATTCTAATTGTCTTTTTTAAAATAAATAGTAGCACGAATGATTTTACTTTTTTAATTTACATAATATATTTTTTATTAGTTTCATTTTTATATTTTTACATATTTTTTTATTATAACATTTTTTTTGGGAAAATGTAAATTTTATACCTAAGAGAGAATATACAATGATCACCTGGCATACCAGGTTAAAGAACAAAAATCATAACTTAAACATAGAGCTCCATCCACTAGATTTTGCTAGATCAAAATGGTTTACACGGACACAGACATCAAAATAAATTCGATCAGTCACCTTTTGCACAATGCAGTGAGTCCCTTTGAAGCATCGGTTGCTTCACTCCTTCCATATGTGATAAATGATTGTTGCAAATGTAGCTTTGCATATTTTCGCTAGGATATATCTTTTCTTGAATTTCGTACATAACCAATAAATAACTTCCCTCCATCTATGGACTCCTCAGTAAATTATCAACCATTTCATTGTTTTAACTACCTCATTTGCAAAAGGACAAGCAAAAAATATGTGGTTATGGTTCTCCTCCATCATCTCACACAAGTGACACCTATTTGGCCCTACAACTCCCATTTGACACCATTTATCTTGAGTAGAAAGGCATCTTTTCAGCATCAACCAAAGAATAAATTGATGCTTCAGCATTGAACTTGTATTCCACACTACAGCCTCTAACAGAACCTTTTCCCCTTTTGGCCGAACATAATTATACATGTTTTGACTCATATGGCAGCTAAAACCGCATCCTTGCTCTCCAACTTTTTAATTAGCCAATCTCAGCATTTGATCACACTATTCCACATGCACGATGACATCAACCTCGTCTTCAAGGTCCATAGATTTTTCCCTTTGACATAGTAAGCATGAATCCAATGAAACCAAAGACGATCCTTCTTGGAATGGATATCCAAAATGAGCTTAACAATAAGCCAATAGTTCCATGAGACAATATCCTTCAAATTAAGACCACCTTCCTCCTTCGGCTTACACACTTTATCCCAACTAACTAAAGCTTTCCGACTCTTTTTTGCTTTCCCCGACTAAAGGAAATTTCAGCATATAGAGTGGATCTTTTTTAGAACTTTTTTTGGAGTTAGAAAAACTAAAATTCAATAGACTTGTATTGAAAGAAGGACATACCTGATGAACTGCAACTTGCCTGCATAGTACAAAAACTGATTAGCATATCCCTCCACTCTCCGTCACACCTTAGCCACAAGGGGCTTAAAGTCCTTAGCCAAAAGATTTGAAGAGGACAGTGGAACTCCCAAGTACTTCATTGGGAGCTGCCTCCCTTTAAAGCTAGAAACTTGAATTATTTTTTCTTTTAACTAGCGAGGCACTCCTCCTATGAAGATCTCTAATTTGGCAATACTAGGGACAAAGCCAGACACCAGACCAAACTTCTTTAGAATCGATTTCATGTGCAAAATGGAGGGGACATCTGCTCTACAAAGCAAAATTAGATCATCAGTGAAGCAAAGGTTTTTTATTTGGTACCTATTGCACTTTGAGTGGAAGCTGAAACCAGGGGTCCCTTTCAAGTGGCTCAAACTCCTACTTAGGTACTCCATGCAAAGTTAGAAAAGATAAGGAGATATAGGATCACTTTGACACAACCCATTTCCTCCCTTAAAGAAGCCATAGCTATTGCCATTAACCATATTAGAGTAGGATGAAGTGGTGACACATTCCATGATTAGCCCTGTAAAATGCTTTAGAAATCCCATATTCAATAAAAGTTCCTTTAAAAAAGACCAAGCCACTAAATCATAAGCCTTCATAATATAAACCTTAACCATACATCAAGGGGACACCTGCTTCTTGTGATAATCCTTCAAAAGTTCACCCACCATATGAATATTATCTCTGTTGTACCTCCTTTTGACAAAGGCAACTTGAGCTAGATTTACTAGAAAGGTAAGGACTTCCTGGATTCTTGCCACAATTACCTTAGAAATAATTTTATAAATAATATTACAAGGCAAAAATATCAAATTTACCACTAAAGTTTTGGGTTGGGAACAGATATGCGATTATAGTTTTTTTTTTCCCAATCTCCCATTAATGTTTTAAAATGGGCCGGATATGCCACTAAAGTTTAAAATTAAAAGTGGATATGCCACTAGGCATTAAAAATCTAATGAAAAATGTGAAAAAGCCAATAAAAAATGTTAAAATAACAACTTTTGAAATTTTAGGGTGATAATGCAAGTTTTAACAAACTTCAAAGATTTTTTATAATTAAATTCTCTCTTTCTCAAGAATGCCAGTGATGAAATTAGATAGTAGAGACAAAGAAAGGAGGCGATGGGGTTGGGACGCTAGTGATGGAGATAGTAATAGAGCGGAAGCATTGATGGTAGAGATTAGACTCTCTTTTGGCAAAAAATGTAAAAAGTCCTAATATTTTTTAAAATATACATAATAACCCCAAGCTTTCAAAACTTGCTATTTTTATCATTTTTTGTTATGTTTTTTAATCAGCAGCGGCATATTTGACCTATTTTAAAACATTAGTAAGAGATTAGGTAAAAAAAAAAACTATAGTGGCATATCTGCTCTATACCCAAAACATCAGTGGCAAATTTGATATTTCTGCCAATATTACAACAAACAATAGGCCGATACTCATTCACTGTTTGGGCATTTCTTGACTTGGGAATTAAATAGATCTGGGTGGTGTTCACCTGCTTTAACAACTTTCCAGATGTGAAAAATTCCTGAACAGCCTCTTTGAAGAATAAAGCACTAAAACCACCCAAACCAGGAGCTTTTGCATCATCAATACCCCAAAGAGCTTGTTTTTATCTCCGCATCTGTCACCTCCTTATCCAAAAATTCCTAGTGTTCCTTAAGTAACATTGGGCCTAGGCAAATGGTATCATGATCCAAAGGATGGCAAGCCTTCCCACACCCTAATAATTGCTTGTAGAACTTAATGAACCCATATGCTATTTTCTCCTCATCATAAATGATCCTCTCATTAGCCCCTTAAATGAAAATGATCTATCATTTACTTTGGTGCTTCTAGATGGTTTGATGGAAGAATCGAGTACTCTTATCCGTATCTTTAAGCCATTTGATCCTTGCTTTCTGATGAAAATAACTATCGTCTGCTGCAAGCAACTTTTGCAATTTATCATTCACCACCTTTATCTCTGCCCGGCACTCCAAACTACTCATGTCCCCACTGTATTTATTCTAAATCTCATTAAGCGAGTTTGATAACTCACTGACCTAGTTCTGAATGTTACTATAATGCGCCTTGTTTAGGTCCTTCAGTGGTTTCTTCAAGGCATTCAACTTTCTCCAGAGTTGGAATATTTTAACCACTACAATATCATTCTCCTACATAGTCTTAACAATATTACCAAAATCTGCATCACTTGTCTAATAATTTACACTCAATTCGTTTTAACCTTAGTCAATTGACTACAAAATGACTTATTTTTATTTTTATATCTTTTTTACTTGAAAATAATTTTAATTAAAAGCCAATATTATGTAGCTGTAATAATCAATTGAAAATAAAATTTTTATAATCTTACTAAATTTTTATAAAATTTTCTAGTTTCAAGCCTTAAAAAAGAAAAAATTATAAAAATTTAACAACATCCTAAAAATTTACTTTCAAATTGTTTATTGTATCTACATAACATTGGCTTTCAAATGAAATTGGTTTCAAGTAAAAAAGATATAAAAATAAAAAAAATTAGTTAAACTTAGACCAAACGAATTGCCTCTTAAAAATTGAAAATGAATTTTACCTCTTCTCTTTTCAAAATTCAAGTCCACCAAAATAAGAGAGTGGTCTGACATTCCAGCTGTTCCAAACTTAACACTTGTAGTAAGGAATATATGACTCCAATCTATGGTACATATTGTTCAATCCAGCTTTGACCAAACCGCATCCCTTCCAGTTTGATTATTATTCCAGGTTAGAAAAAACCCTTTGGAAGGAAGATCATCAAGCCCCCCATTTTGAAAACATTTATTAATGTCATAAACTTCCTGATCTGAGACTTTATGCCTACTATATATCTCTTCTTCTTTTCATCCTACATTGAAATCCTTCACCAATAACCAAGGCCTTTGATTATTTGGCTTATGGCATAACTACTTTATTAGTGTTGTATCCAAAGACCAATCATAAGATAATTGTATTTTGTACATTGAGTCATGACATTTTACTGAGGCATTAATCTAGTAATTGTGTTTGTTTTTGTGTGACATAATTAAATGTAATTATAACCCTAAAATACTAGTATTCTTAAACAATAATAGTATTGTTTAGTATTATTGTGGAGTGGGTTGCAATAATACGTAAAGACTAGCATATATGGAGACTAATATGAGATATGTAGTCTACATATGGGTACAAGTTTGAGAACTTGTATACTAGACTGACCCACCATGAGAACGCTATGTGGATCGTAATATGAGTGTCATAAATGATTCTTATAGTGATCATGGCATATGTAGCCCTTTGAACTAAGGCTATTAAGGTTCCCTACATGTGAGTTACATACTTTGATACTTCCTTCTATTGCTCATAACTGAGTGAACAAGAAGGTGGTCATCAGATATGCCACATATCATGCGGAGGGTTTCGTATGATTAAGATAAAATTTGTCCCTTCTATATAACATGAGTGATATATTTGGGCCCCTTGATAGAGTGAAACTAATAAAATGTATTGTCATACTCGAATGAGTTGATATACGATATCACGATACCAAATCATCAGTTTAAGTTAGTCTACTCGGTAATCAAGAAACCATAGATTGGGCTATATGAGAATGACATATTTTATGTCTCATGCTTGGTCTTAATATCTTGGATAAAAAGGCAATGGTATATACGGATAATGATCATAGAGGTTTAGTCAAATCATCGACTATCTTATAACTTAGGTAGCAACGATGTATTGCTAAACACCGCTCATTTTTTATGATCATAAATGATTTATGATCATTGCCAATGTAATATGAGCCTATTTGGTCGCACAAATAGAACCAATTGGATTATTTGAATGCATTGGCCAAATTGTTTGTGTTTTGGTTTCATAATAATTTCAAATTAATAATTGGCTCAAAGGTTGAGCCATTAATAAAGCCCAAAATTAAATTTAATTGGATTAGGGTTTTGAAACCCATTGAGCTTGGAAGTTGAGTCTCACTATATATGCATTATATGATGGGTTTCGGGAGCCAAACAACGCAGCGGAATTTAACCGAAACCCTCTAGGATCCAAGTGAAACGGAGTAAACCGGGTGTTCGAAAATTTTCATACCTAATTTTCGGTTGAGATCTCTCACTCAACTGTAGAGTTGAATCACAAAACCTGAATAGTTGACGTGTTCAAGCTCTCTATGGTATCCACACGAGTCTCTCGGGATCACCACGCTTCCACCATGTCCCGGCAAATGCGTTTCTCTTGCGCTTGCAGTGCTAGCTTGCGTCTTCCAAGGAATTGCAAGAGAAGAGTGTAGCTGTCCTTTTTGGAGGCTAGGGCAAGGAGACCTGCGAATTTCTCACTAGAAGTTGTATTTATAGTGAGACTCAACTTCCAGGCCTAATAGGTTTTAAAGCCCTAATCCAATTAGGCTTTAATTTCGGGCTTAATAATGGCTCAACTATTGGGCCCATTATTAATACGAAATTATAGTGAAACCATAACCCAAAATTATTAGCTCATGCACTCTAATGATCCAAATAGCTCTATATGTGCGACCCAATACTCTCTTACCACGTTGGCAATGATCATAAATCACATTTATGATTATAAGCAATGAGCGGTGTCTAGCAACACATCATTGCTACCCAAGTGACAAGATTGTCGATGATTCGACTAAACCTTTATGATCATCACCGATATATGCCATTGTCCCTTTGTCTAAGATATCAAGACTAAGCACGAGACATGGAATGTGTCACTCTCGTATAGCCCAATCTTTGGTTTCTTGATTACCGAGTAGACCAACTTAAACTGATGACATTGATATCGTATATCAACTCATCCGAGCATGGCCATGCATTTTTCTAAGTCTTACTCTATCAAGGGGCCCGAAGATATCACTCCCGTTACATAGGAGGGACAAATCCCATCTTGATCATACAAATCCCTCCGCATGATATGTGACATACCCAATGACCTCCTTCAAGTTCACTCAGTTACGAGCAACAAAGGAAAGTATCAAAGTATGTGACTCACATGTAGGGAACCTTGATAATCTTAGGTCGAACGACTACATATACCATGATCACTATGAGAATCACTTATGATACTCATATAACGATCCATGAAGTGTTTTCATGGTGGGTCGGTCCAGTACGCATGTTCTCCAACTTGTACCCATATGTAGACTACATATCTCATATTAGTCTTCACATATGCTAGTCGTTATGTATTATTGCAACCCGCTCCACAATAATACTAGACTAGGGACGTTTAAGAATATCATTATTCTAGGGTTACAATTATGTTTATTACGTTACGCAAAAACAAAACAACAAACATAATTGCTGGATTAATGCTTCAATAAAATATCATGACTCAATGTACAAAAATACAATCATCTCATGATTGGCTTTTTGGGCTTTTGGGCACAACACTAACAATTTCCCACTTGCACTAAAAGCCAATCATCCACGTATCTAATACCGATGGACCTAGAATGGCTATCATGCTTTTGCTGCGTAAAGGGCTTTGTCAGCGGATCAGCAATGTTGCTATCTGTCGAAGTCCTGCATATCTTTACATCACCCCTCTCGATGATCTCCCTGATGAGATGATAGCGTCGGAGTATGTGTTTGGATCGCTGGTGAGATCGAGGTTCCTTAGCCTGTGCAATTGCTCCATTATTGTCACAATAGAGCTCTATCGAGTTGGTAATGCTTGGAGCCACTCCAAGTTCAGTGATGAACTTCTTGATCCAAACTGCCTCCTTCGCAGCATCAGAGGCGGCAATGTACTCAGATTCTGTTGTAGAGTCAGCTACTGTCTCTTGCTTTGAACTCTTCCAGCTCACAGCACCACCACCAATACAAAACACATAACCAGATTGTGATCTAAAATCATCCTTATCGGATTGGAAGCTTGCATCGGTGTAACCCCTTACAACGAGCTCATCTTCACCTCCAAAGACCAAGAATGCATCCTTAGTCCTTCGTAAGTACTTAAGGATGTTCTTAACAGCTGTCCAGTGACTCTCACCGGGGTTCGATTGGTACCTACTCGTCATGCTCAAAGCATATGAGACATCGGGACGAGTACATATCATGGCATACATGATAGATCCAATTGCTGAGGCATATGGAATCTTACTCATGTGCTCTCTCTCCTCAGGTTGTACTCAGACACTGAGATCTAGAAAGAGTGATACCATGTGACATGGGCAAGAATCCTTTCTTGGAATCTTGCATGCTAAACCTCTTTAGCACCTTGTCAATATATGTACTTTGACTTAGGCCAAGAAGCTTTCTAGATCTATCTCTATAGATCCTGATGCCTAACACATAGGCTGCTTCACCCAAGTCCTTCATAGAGAAACATTTCCCTAGCCAAGTCTTCACAGACTGTAGCTCAGGAATGTCATTCCCGATGAGTAGTATGTCATCTACATACAACACCAAGAAGACAATAGCACTCCCACTAACCTTCTTGTAGACACAAGGTTCATCTTCATTTTTTATAAAACCAAACTCTTTGATTGCTTCATCAAAATGAAGATTCCAACTTCGAGAAGCTTGCTTCAGTCCATAAATGGACCTTTGCAACTTGCACACTTTATTGGCATTCTCAGGAGTGACAAAACCCTCAGGTTGTGTCATGTACACATCCTCAAGTAGCTTTCCATTTAGGAATGCAGTTTTGACATCCATTTTCCATATCTCATAATCATAGTGTGCAGCAATAGCAAATAAAATTTGCATGGATTTAAGCATAGCAACTGGTGAAAAAGTTTCATCATAGTCAATACCATGAATTTTCTTGAAAGCTTTTGCAACCAATCGTCCCTTAAAGGTAATCACATTACGATCCATGTCAGTTTTCTTCTTGAAAACCCATTTGCACCCTATGGGTTTTACCCCTTCAGGTGGGTCAACCAAAGTCCATACTTGGTTTTCATACATGGATTCCATCTCGGATTTCATGGCCACTAGCCACTTCTCAGAGTCAGGCCTCGACATAGCTTGTTGGTAGGTTGTGGGCTCATCCTGATCCATGAGCATCACATCACCAGTGTGAGTCATGAGAAATCCATATCTCTCAGGCTCACGCCGAATCCTACCAGACCTACGTGGGCTCTGTGCTACAGGAACAGACCCTTGAACTACAACGTCTTGTGGTGTCTGTTCAGGTTCCATTTCAGGTTCGATGTCTCCTTGTTGTTCTTGAATTCCTTCAAGTTCTACTTTCCTCCCACTAGTTTCTTTAGAGATAAACTCTTTCTCTAAAAAGACACCAGTTCGAGCAACAAACACTTTTTGCTCAGAAGGATTGTAGAAATAGTAACCCTTTGTTTCTTTGGGATACCCAACAAAAAGGCATTTTTTAGATTTGGGCCCTAGTTTGTTAGAGGATTGACGTTTCACATAAGCGTCACAGCCCCAAATCTTCATAAAAGACAAATTGGGACGCCTCCCACTCCATATCTCATATGGTGTCTTTTGAACCGATTTAGATGGAACTCGGTTTAGTGTAAAAGCGGCTGTCTCTAGAGCATGTCCCCAAAAGGAGTTTGGAAGGTCAGCTTGACTCATCATAGAGCGAACCATGTCTAACAGAGTTCGATTTCTCCTTTCAGATACACCATTCCATTGAGGTGTACCTGGTGGAGTGAGTTGTGATACTATACCACACTCCTTCAGATAGTCAAGGAATTCTCGATCCAAGTACTCTCCACCTCGATCTGATTGAAGTACTTTGATACTCTTCCCGAGTTGATTCTCTACTTCATTCTTGAATTCTTTGAACTTTTCAAAGGATTCTGACTTGTGTCTCATGAGATACACATAGCCATATCTGCTAAAGTCATCAGTGAAAGTAATGAAGTATTGGAAACCTCCTCTAGCTTGTGTAGACATAGGGCCACATACATCACTATGTATGAGTCCTAGTAAGTCATTAGCCCTTTCACTTTGCCCTGTGAATGGGGCTTTGGTCATCTTGCCCAACAAACATGACTCACATGTCTCATATGATTCAAAATCAAATGAGTCCAAGAGTCCATCCTTATGGAGCTTGGATATGCGGGTCTCATTTATATGGCCCAAGCGACAGTGCTAGAGATAGGTCGGGTTCGAATCATTTAATCTGACCTTCTTGGTATTCACATTATAGATTGGATCTTCGAGGTCTAGAACATACAACCCATTGCTAAGTTGAGCACTACCATAAAAGATTTCATTCAAATAAATAGAACAACATTTGTCCTTTATTATAAATGAAAAACCTTTCTTGTCCAAACAAGAAACAGAAATCAAATTTCTACTAATAGTAGGCACAAAGTAGCAGTTGTCTAATTCTAAAACTAATCCACTAGGTAAAGTGAGAACATAAGTCCCTACGGCTAAGGCAGCAACCCTTGCTCCATTTCCAACACGTAGGTCCACTTCACCTCGGGCCAATCTTCTACTTCTACTTAGATCCTACACATTTGCACAAATGTGAGATCCACATCCAGTATCCAATACCCAAGATGAGGAAGTAGAAAAGTTAGCCTCTATAACAAAAATACCTGAAGTGGAAGTCTTACTTCCCTTTTCCTTAGCAAGTTCTTCAAGATAGAGCTTGCAATTGCGCTTCCAGTGTCCAGGTTGCTTACAATGGAAGCACTCCCCTTCCTTTGCCACACCACCCTTTGGTTTCAGTGCAGCTGAAGAAGAACTAGCATTGGACTTTCCATTAGCTTTATCCTTCTTCTTGTTGGCTTTTCCCTTTCCCTTGCCCTTTTGAACCATCAAAATGGGCTTAGCCTTCTTAAGGTTTTGCTCAGCAGTTCTCAACATGTTGAGCAATTCAGGAAGGGACTTGTCAAGGTCGTTCATGTTGTAGTTCATGACGAACTGACTGTAGCTTTCAGGCAACGATTGCAAGACTACATCGATAGCCAACTCTTTCTGAAGAGCAAATCCCAAATTCTCAAGATTCTCAATGTACCCAATCATCTTGAGCACATGAGGACCCACGGGACTTCCCTCAGACATCTTGCACTGAAACAATGCCTTAGAGGTCTCAAACCTCTCATGCCTAGCTTGCTCTTGGAAAAGCATTTTGAGATGTTCGATCATATCGAATGCCTCCATGTTCTCATGTTGCTTCTGAAGCTCAGATTCCATGGTAATAAGCATGAGGCATGCAACATCCAAAGCATCATCAGAATGCCTCTTGTGAGCATCCCTTTCAGCTCTTGGAGCAGTGGCAGCAGGCTCATTCGGAATGGGCTGCTCTAGGACATAAGCCTTTCTCTCTTGCTTGAGGACTATCCTCAAGTTTCGGTACCATTTGAGAAAGTTGGTCCCATTCAATTTTTCCTTCTCAAGGATCGATCGCAACGAAAGTGTCGATGTGTTTTGTGCCATGGTTATCTACAACAGTAAATATGCAGTGTAAGAGTCATGTATTTTAATTCATTTAATAAGGACTTTTATTAAACGATACTCCCACTATTTTCCTCAAAATAATAACCCTCGATATTATTTCGGAACACCTCGGCGCTAAGGTATTCTAGTGGGCCAAGATCCATATTTGACCACAACCTGAGTCAGCTTTGGCTTTTCTCTCAAGTTACAGCTATTTAGGTAGGCAACTCTTTGCCAATTGCATCTTATGCAACTCTTGGATAGTTGGGTGAACAACACTTGTCCAAGCTCATCTCATGAGCTTAAGCCCAACTCTATGCCTCTAAGTCCCTAATCCTATTAGGATGACTTAGTTAAGTCAGACCCAAAGTTAGCAATTTGGATATCACTATTATCCCATCGCGCCTTACCAAGATGAACATAGGTGCTTTGCTTTGGCAAACCCACCTAATGTTGATCAAAGTCTTGACGAGTGCCAACATTTGGAAGGCATCACATTTAATGACTTAATATTTGTTTGAGGGATTTTTTTCTTTTGATCTCACCAATTTGTTATCTCCGGTTGTCTTATACATGCATCACATACAAATATAAAACATGCATCTCATGCTTACAAGAAAGTAAACGTGACATGGTTATAGCCCAAACTATGCGATATTCTCAAGCCAATGAGAATATCATAAAAGCCTAAGAAAAGAAAAGAGTCTTCACAAGCTCCTTCTCTTCCTTTCTTGGTTGCCCTTTTGTTGTCACCTCCTTGGACATACCACCTTGGATGATCCCATAATGTACCATTACATCAATAATAGAAACCTCGAGTTACATTCGAGGGGAGTAAGGTGAGAAGAGAATGTACAATGAGAGTGATAAGAAAAGGCACGACTTGCAGGCCGTATTTACAAGTACAACCAATCAAGGGCTATAACCATGCACCATGCTTCAAGGTAACTAACTACACCAATCAGCATATCATGTCAAAACCGGGTCTCATTCAACAAAAATGCATGCCAATTTTGACAAATCTCATTCAAGCTCTCTATGCGTTGATTAACCAGTTTTTATTTATGTGGCGCTTTGCATACGGCGGTCCCGCTGGCCGGTCAGCGGGCGGTGGTTCCGCTGACCGGTCAGCGGACGAGGTCAAGGGGAGCCGCCCTTGCGGGGGGCGTGGGGGGCAGCGCCCCCCGGCGCAAAAAATTTTCTTACAATTGCTTAGCCCGAAATCTTCTATTTCGAGAAAGTAGGCACCCGAGACTCCTCCATTCGAGCCACCAAAAATACCTTACTTTCGGTGCCCGAACAGGCCGAATCCGAACAAAGCTAGGGTTTTTGCAACTATTGCAAGAATCCTAATCCATATAGGTATCTCATACCATTCAATTTCGGGTTAATCTCATTAACCAATTTGTGTCGTTTCTTCATATATCTCATATGTTCATTACGAATTCCGGTTTCATGCATCATGAATCAATCTAATTAATCATGGCCGAAAAGCAACCGAACACATAGCATCATGCGATTCAACACTCAATCCCGATTTAGGGTTTCACCAGTAGCTCTGATACCACTGTTGGGTTTCGGGAGCCAAACAGCGCAGTGGAATTTAACCGAAACCCTCTAGGATCCAAGTGAAACGGGGTAAACCGGGTGTTCAAAAATTTTCATACCTAATTTTCGGTTGAGATCTCTCACTCAACTGTAGAGTCGAATCACAAAACTTGAACAGTTGACGTGTTTAAGCTCTCTATGGTATCCACACGAGCCTCTCGGGATCACCACGCTTCCACCGCGTCCCGGCAGATGCGTTTCTCTTGCGCTCGCAGTGCTAGCTTGCGTCCTCCAAGGAATTGCAAGAGAAGAGTGTGGCTGTCCTTTTTGGAGGCTAGGGCAAGGAGACCTGCGAATTTCTCACTTAAAAGTTGTATTTATAGTGAGACTCAACTTCCAGGCCTAATGGGTTTCAAAGCCCTAATCCAATTAGGATTTAATTTCGGGCTTAATAATGGCTCAACTCTTGGGCCCATTATTAATACGAAATTATTGTGAAACCATAACCCAAATAATTAGCCCATGCACTCTAATGATCCAAATAGCTCTATGTGTGCGACCCAATAGGCTCTTACCACGTTGGCAATGATCATAAATCACATTTATGATCATAAGCAATGAGCGGTGTCTAGCAACACATCATTGCTACCCAAGTGACAAGATTGTCGATGATTCGACTAAACCTTTATGATCATCACCGATATATGCCATTGTCCCTTTGTCCAAGATATCAAGACTAAGCACGAGACATGGAATGTGTCACTCTCGTATAGCCCAATCTTTGGTTTCTTGATTACTGAGTAGACCAACTTAAACTGATGACATTGATATCGTATATCAACTCATCCGAGCATGGCCATGCATTTTCTAAGTCTCACTCTATCAAGGGGCCCGAAGATATCACTCCCGTTACATAGGAGGGACAAATCCCATCTTGATCATACAAATCCCTCCGCATGATATGTGACATACCCAATGACCTCCTTCAAGTTCACTCAGTTACGAGCAACAAAGGAAAGTATCAAAGTATGTGACTCACATGTAGGGAACCTTGATAATCTTAGGTCGAACGACTACATATACCATGATCACTATGAGAATCACTTATGACACTCATATAACGATCCATGAAGTGTTCTCATGGTGGGTCGGTCCAGTACGCAAGTTCTCCAACTTGTACCCATATGTAGACTACATATCTTATATTATTCTCCACATATGCTAGTTGTTATATATTATTGCAACCCGCTCCACAATAATACTAGACTAGGGACGTTTAAGAATATCATTATTCTAATTTTACAATTATGTTTATTACGTTACGCAAAAACAAAACAACAAACATAATTGCTGGATTAATGCCTCAATAAAATATCATGACTCAATGTGCAAAAATACAATCATCTCATGATTGACTTTTTGGGCACAACACTAACATTATATAGTGAGAATTTCATAACTCTTGGCGTAGCCTCCCTAAGGACGAAATCATAAGAGTTCTAAAAGTTCCAGCCACACTCTTCTCTTGCCATTCTTTAAAGGACGTAAGCTAGCATTGCTGGCACAAGAGGAACACATCTGCCGGGACGTGGTAGAAGCGTGGTGATTCTGAGAGGCTTGTGTGGATACCATAGAAAGCTTAAATACGTCAACTGTTCAAGTTTTGTGATTTGACTCAACTGTTAGGTGAAAAATCTCAATCGACTAGGTATAAAATTTTTGAAAACTCGATTTACCCCGTTTCACGTATATCCTGTAGGGTTTCGGTTATCTTTCACTACACTTGTTTTGGCTTGCAAAACCTTACATACTCTCCAACAATGGCTTACAGTGTTTCTTATTATTAAACCCATAAATAAAGGAAACATGGAACTCTTGCCTCATCGCTTGAATCAAGACTCACATAGTGATCATTTGGGCCATCTTTAAAACAACAGAAGCTTGTAGAGCACTTTTACTCGAAAAAACAATAATTCTCCCATTATAGTGCTCATCGTGATTAGACACCATCTTATAATCAACAAAATTTTTTTGATGGAGATCTGTTAGACGTTGCACTCGAATTTAACTCTCAAGCACACTAAACATTTGCAATTTATTTCAAAAAAATATGTTTAGCTAACTATCGCTGCTTGAGGGACTTATTGCACCATCGAATTTTCTATGCAAGAATCTTCATTTAATAGATGAATGAGAGATCTCAATCCTAGATTTTTTAACTTCAACTTTACCCACTTTGTGGATTCCTAGCACATCCACCAGCATCGTCAGCCGGGGTAATCTCTAGAGCTTTAAAATTTTTTTTTCTAGCAACACTGTTTTATTCCATATTCCAATAAAGCTGCGGTCTCCGACTAGTCATTAGTGTGAACTCTAGTTCCTCACTGTGGAGGGACTTTTGTTCTTCTTTTCCTTCCATCTTTTCTGCATTCTCCTTCTCTACATCATTGTTGTTATTCTGTTTCTACTTAAGAACCCAGATTTGTTTGGTTTAAATTTTTTAAAGTTTAGGGCAACATTCGTTTGAGTGACCAATCACAGAACAATGGTTACAAAAATTTGAAACCCACTCGTAATGAACCCTCACTTTAACATTCTCTCCAAATGGATGCTTGCCCTCCACGCATCTTTTCACCTCTTTCGCCATATCAACCTCTACTAATACCCTGGCATATGACACTCTATCCATATTAGATTATTAGTTGTAACCTTATCTGCATAAAGGAGGTGTCCAAGTCAACTAACAATTTTACTCTGTGCCTTTTCACCCTAGAAGTGCACGCCATATTTAATCTAAGCCCAAACCAGAACTTTCGTAATGTCCTCTTTCTCAAAATTAAAGCCTAGCATCCAAGCTTTCAGGAACAACGCCGTCTTGGACATCAACCATGGTCCACCATATAAAATTAGATCCCTATCTTTTCGATGATCAAATCAAAAAGTAAACCATCTTGATTCATGTAGGTTGATCTTTGGCATAATAACCATTGACCATTGCTCTTCAACATACTTTTTCATCGCCATATATCCTAGGTTTCCCTTAACTATATAGCCCACAAGAGCATTCTCCCACTTCTGACCAATATTAGTGACATCCTCCAACTCAATCTCAATAACCCATCATCATCAAGGCCACCAATCACTTGCAACTGCATACCATTATCAGGATGGCAGTTGTCGACCATAGTTGCACTGTACAGGTTATAGTCCACATCAATGCCATTAATTGTCATTCGCTCCTTCGCCATATCTATAGCATCCTTCACTTCCTGATCTGTCGTCTAGGAAGTGTCAGCCACGTGTGATAGCCGAAGGACTATTGCCTCTCTCACCTCGTGCCTCCTGCAGGAAACAAGGTAACCGGAGAGCTTAATGTCACCCGAAGGAGGCACCATCACTGACCTCGGAAGTAGCAAAGTCAAGACGTGTCGAACTCGGGACTTCGGCTAATACCTCAGGAACTCCAAAAACGTTACCAGCTCCCTCGGGGGACCAAGTGGATCACCTTCGGAGGCGAAGGTCTAGCTATTCCAAAACAGAAGAATAGTTGGCCCGAAGGCGGAACCCCCGAGCTAGGGGGCTTCCCGAACTAGTGGTACACCGGCCAAAGAAGGACGTCCGTACCAAGGGATGACCTCACCCAGGGGACCTCGGGAGTACGGCAGGAGCATTTAAGGAGCCTCTGACATGTCATCCGCAGGCGCTACACGCCGCCTGGAACGGCGGTCTGACACGTCCACGCCGTCCAGGTCTTGTCACGACCTGTCTCGGACCAAGGCTCGAGGAGCCTGCAAACAGCCACTTGTCCCCTGCGCCCGAAGGTACAGGAAAGATCTGACCGAACACGTGTCATGATCTGAACGGACTGAACACTCCTATAAATACCAGGAAACAAACCCTGGCAGGGGGACTCTCCAGGACCAGACCCCCTTTTTTCTTGAGAAAACACGAACAGGCAAGGCCACTAAAACCTTTAGTGCTCCCCCTTCACCTTCTCAAGACACTGACTTGGGCGTCGGAGGCTCCTCCCCGGAAAAACACTCCGGGGACCTCCTAACCCTCTCTTCTGAGCTTTTCAGGCACGCTCCTCTGGGAAATCTGGGCTCCAGGCGTTCTCCCTCTCAGGAAGTCCCTCCAGAAGTCACAATGTCACTTAACGAGGATGCCTCGGGGCATCATTTGGCGCCGTCTGTGGGAAAGCACTCTGAGGTCGCCGTTGTTGAAACTCGGCGTTCAAAGGACAAGGGACTCCCGAAGTCCCCGTCCGCGCCTGAAGCTCAACCGGCCACTGAGCAAACCCTTCCAGGGACTTCCACGCCGGAGGAAGAGCGTCCTCTGGTCATAACCATGAGTTTCCTGCGCGACTTTCAACGTTCTGTTGTGGCTGAAATGACACAGCAGATAGACCGAAGGTGGCCGCAACAGACTCAGGCCCAAAGGCCTCCCTCGCCAGCACGCCCTCGAGAGAGAAGCCCCAAACCAACCCACCGTAGTTCGGGAAGCGGAGATCCGCGTGAGGAGTCTTCAACGGAAAATATGCCCCTCGGGGCACGACTTACAGAACGAGCTAAGTCCAGGCGACCCGAAGTCCCACACCGAAGGAGCTCGTCGCCTGAGGCGAGGTCCCTGTCCCCCCAACGCCGAACTCGCTCCCCGAAGAGACGCCGGCAATCTCCCTTCCCAGAGGAAGAACCTAGTGCCACGATCCTTATGGAGAGGATACTAGCAAGACTAGACAGGGTAGAAAAACAGGTAGCCCGCAAGCCCGTCTGGGCCAGGCTGTCTGAAACCTTTTGTGGGGATGAGTCCCCGTTCACTCAAGCCATAGTTGAGGCTGCCATGCCTGGCGACTTCAGAGTACCTCGGCTCGAAACTTATGATGGCCGTACTGATCCACAGGCCCATCTGACTAAGTACAGACGCAGCATGATGATGCACGGTGCCGACGACGCTACCTTGTGCAAATGTTTCGAGGTCACCCTCACAGGACCAGCAACTGTGTGGTATAATTCATTAGCTCCAGGAACCATCACAGAATTCCAGGAGTTATCCACGGCCTTCACGCAGCAATTTATTGGAAGTCGGCCAACGGCGAAGATGCCTGTCCAAATGTTCGACATAGCGCAAAGAAATGGAGAAACCATCCGCGACTATGTCGAGAGGTTCAACAGAGAAGCCTTGAGCGTCCCAGACTTTCGGCCCGAAATACGCATTCTCGCCATGACACGGGGCCTTCGGAGAGACTCACAGCTGTTTTACGAGTTCTCCAAAGACCCCCCGGACACGCTTGGCGAATTTTACCGAAGGGCCGAACAGCACATGACGGCCGAAGAACTGAGAATGGGTGGACCGAAGTCCGATCACACCCGGGCCGAAGGGTCCAACCAGCAAACCCGGTACCCAACCGAACAGGCAGGCCGACCTCGGAGGATGAGGGGAAGGAAACCCCCAATTTTCACACCTCTGAACACCACAAGGACCAACATCCTCATGACAATGGAAAGGCAGGGGACTCAGATTCAGCGGCCAAGAGCCATGACCGCTGATAATAAAAAGAACATGAAGAAGTTCTGCCAGTTTCACCGCGACCACGGCCACGACACCGAAGACTGCTTTCAATTGAAGAAGTATATAGAGTCGCTAATAAAACTGGGCCAACTTCGGCGTTATCTGCGGATGCCCTCCCCGAAAGGGAAAAAGGAGGAGGAAGGAAAGGCAGAAGATGAGGACTACGACTCCGACAGGCGGAGGAACCGAAGCCCGAAAAGGCGCCCTCCACCTCCGGCAGGAATAATACAAACAATCACGACGGGGCTCCCATCCTCGGAAAGAAAGAGGAAGGCCAGAGAAATAGCAGTCATGGAATATCAGAGTCCGACAAAAAAACTGGCCCGCAAGGATGGTTCCGCCGTCATCTTTCCCCATGACGATCCGCTGTTGATCATGGCGAGGATAGGAAATTGGGACGTCAAGAGAGTGTTGCTTGACGATGGATCAAACACCGACGTCCTGTTTTCACACTTACTGCCGAACTTGGGCATATCCAGCAGTGACCTCAAGCCCGTTACCTCGCCTACTTTCGGGGTAGGACCATCCGAACTGCCTGTCCTCGGATGGATCGATCTCCCCTTAATGCTGAAAGGGACTTCGGTAGATGGGACTGCCGAATTATTCGCCTCCACAATGGCAAGGTTCATTGTCATGGATGTCCCTTCATCGTACAACGTCATCCTTGGAAGACAGACACAGGGAAATCTGCACATTCGCCCAGATGTAAAACACTTAATTGTCACTTTCGCCACCAAGGATGAAGATGCGGAAATCTTCATAGACCAGGGCGAAGTGAGGAAGGTGTTCGTCAGGGCACGAAAAGCTCTGGCAAATAACTTCGCACAAACAATGGAGGCAAAGGCACCAAAAGAGGACGAGGCAGAAGATCCCGCGAAAGTGGAAATGGAAAAAGTAGAACTTGTCCCAGGCCAAAGTACCCGAATAGGGAAGAACTTGGCCGAAGGTGACAAGAAAAAACTTGTATCTTTTCTGCTGACAAATAAAGACCTGTTTGCCTACTCGCCGAAAGATATGCCAGGGGTAAACCCTAGCATAATACAGCATAGCCTTAGAGTAAGTCCGGAAGCAAAACCTGTCCGGCAAAAGAAACGAGGCATCTCAGCCCATAAAAGTGACTTTGTCAAAACGGAAGTCCAGCGCCTGTTGAACGCTGATGTCATCAGGGAGGTCAAGTACCCCGAATGGTTAAGCAACGTGGTTATTGCCACAAAAGAAGGAAGCAGTAAGCTCCGGATGTGCATCGACTTCAGAAACTTGAACGATGCTTGCCCGAAAGACTCATATCCTCTCCCACCGATAGACCAATTGGTAGACTCAACCGCCGAATTCGGGCTCCTAAGTTTCTTAGACGCCTTCAGCGGATATCATCAAATAAGGATGGACCCCGAAGATGAGGAGAAAACTGCCTTCATCACCGAGGGGGGAACGTACTGTTACGTCAGAATGCCCTTCGGGCTCAAGAATGCAGGAGCTACCTACCAGAGGTTGATGAGCAAGGTCTTTAACGACCAAATAGGGAGGAATATGGAAGTCTACGTCGATGACATGATAGTCAAAAGCAAGCTGCCTAGCGACCACGTCGCAGACCTAAAGGAAACTTTCCACCAGCTCAGAACCTTCGGGATCCGCCTTAACCCCGAGAAGTGCATCTTCGGCGTAACCTCGGGAAAGTTTCTTGGGTACATGGTGTCAGAAAGAGGCATTGATGCTAACCCAGAAAAGATTAAGGCTCTACTTGAATTTCGAACTCCCATCACAATAAAAGATGTACAAAGACTCACTGGAAGGATAACCTCTCTTAGCAGGTTTATTTCCAGGTATAGAGACCGGTGTCGAGCATTCTTCAAAGTGCTCACAAAGGCCGCAAAAAAGGAAGGCAACCTCGGGAGTGGTGATCACCCTTGGAATGAGGACTGCCAAAAGGCCTGGGAAGAACTCAAAGTCTGTCTAGCCCGCCTGCCCACTCTGCGGCAAGCCCGCGAGGGAGAGTCCTTTGTGTTATACCTCGCCGTCACAGAAAAAGCAGTGAGTTCGGTCCTTGTAAAAGAGGAAGGGCCGACGCAATGACCGGTCTATCATGTAAGCAAGTCTCTACATGGCGCCGAAGTCAGATATCCTTTGTTGCAAAAAGCTATATATGCCTTGGTACTAGCAGGAAGAAGGCTGCGACCATATTTTCAGGCTCACCTTATCATCGTCCGAAGCAGTCTGTTAGGCACCTCCTAAGTGCTTGGCTTAGGCCAAGGAGAACCAAGAAAGAAGATGAGAGGAAATAGAAAGGGGAAGTAAGAGAGGCTCTGGAGACTAGTACAGTGACTTATGTGCAAAATTGGAGACTTTCAGGACCTAATTACACATAGAAAATGTACTATGGGAAAGCTGACAGGAGAACAGGGAAATTGGGACTAGGATGGAAAATGACAGAAATTAAAGTTGAGGGCTTCAATGCACACTTTGAGTAGTGGTACACATAAAATCAAAACATGGGAAATGGGAGTTTCGGCCATGCAAAATTAAGATGGACTAGTGTAATATTAAGTCCAATTATGGTAGACAATCATGATGACTATGTCACATCATGTCTGCCATTAATGGGAAATATCATTTCCTAGTTAGTTTAACTAGTACTTAAACTAGTTATGTTGGCCGGTTAGCACATGGGATAACTTGACTTTGTGGCGTCTTTGATTATTGTTTGGCATTTGAAGCCATGATGGGATTTAAGTGACAAGGAGAACCATGTTTTAGTGGTGCATATGGGAGTGTGTAAGCTTGAGGACTCCTTTGAGCCATGCAAGATAGGTGAAGGCCGAGGGGGACAATATGGCTAGACTAATACTAGTCATGTGTCCGGATTGCCTAAGGCATTAGAAGGCTTTTCGTTTCGGGCTTCCTTTGCTCTCACTTGGCCGAGACCTTGCTCAAGAACTCCTCTCGCCATTTGCTCTTGAAATCCAAGCAACCTTGAAGGAAATTGAAGAAGACAAGCTTGGTTTCGGTGGTTGCTTCACTTGGAGCCAAGTGTGTTCATGAGAAAAAGGTGAAGGGCCGAGCCATTCAAGCTAGGTTTGAGGTAATCCTTGTTACCCTCTTGAATACATGGTAAAATCTTCCATGAACAAGAGATTTGAATGCTCAATTGAAGTTAGATTGAGCTAAATGAGCAAAGTATTGTCTCGGTTAGAAGTGAAATGTTGGCCGAGTGTGTTCTTGGTGTTCTTCTCCTTATTGATGGAAATTTATCCATATTTGGTGCTTGATATGGCATATGTAATCTTATGATAGGTTGTTGGAGTGGAGAACACCAAATTTGTGGAAGTTAGTGCCTTGGCCGAAAGTTCAACTTTGAGGTAAAACATGTTCCTCTTGTGCTTACATGGCATTGATGCCATGAGTGATGTTAATTGATGATTTGATAGACATGTATTGACTTGGAATGATGAGGAACATTAAAATGTGGAGTTTAGCTTCATGACCGAGAGCCTTGAATGGCATAATTTAGTGCCCATTGTTTGAATGCATGGTAATGTTACCATGGAACATTAGTTATTAATGTTTGATGTGTATGTGTGAAGTTAGTTGGATGAGTGACACAAATATGTAAAAAAAAATGTACTTTGGCCGAGAGCCTAATTTATGGTAACATAGTACATTCCACTTGGTTACATGGTAATGATGCCATGGATGATGTTTAATGATGATTTGGTGATTGTATAAAGGATTGAGTTGATGAGAAACATTGTTATGTGAGATGGGCAATTTTGGCCGAGAGCTTGGAATGGAGTGGAATAGTGTATTTCACTTGGTTAATTGGAATTAAGGCCATAGATGATATTTATTGATGATTAGAATATCATGTGGTGTGTTGGAATGATGAGTAACACATATATGTGAAATTGAGTTTTTGGCCGAGAGCATAAGTGTGTGTATCTTAGTGTTCTTCATATGAGACATGGTAGTTTAATCCATGATTGTGTGTTGATGATGCCTATGTGATATTATGCTAGGCATTGAGGTTGAGGAACACTTGGATACTTAAAGTTGGCTTGAAACCGAGAGCTATTAAGGTAGGGTTCACTAACACTTGATATTGCTTGGTATTGTTCCATGGTTCAAGTGTTTAGAGTAGCTAAGTGATGGTTAAAATCTACCATGTGATCTTAGTTGCTTGTTGGGCGTATTGGTTACACTTTGGTTGTAATTGTTGATTAGCTAATTAACTATGGTACATGTACTAGAAATGCAAGTGAATGTGGCCTATTTGCTTGGCATTTTGGGAGCTCCTAATAGAATTGGTGTATTGGAAAGTTTGTGTGCAAGAAATGCACATGGGTACATGTATGGCTTATATGGCCGAGAGCAACATTGTGGAGTGTGTGTGTGTACTCTGTGTGCTTTGGTGCTTGTTTGTGCTTGCTAACCCCATTATGAACTATTTGACTCATTAAACTGCCTTGTATATGTATATGCATGTTTTCTTGTCTTGGTGTTTGTTTTGCAGGTTGAGCTAACAAAAAGGAGGTTAAGCTTTGAGTGCTCACTCAGCTTAACTAAATAGACTCAATATGAGTTGTATATGTTTATAAAGTGAATCCTACTGAGTTATATGCTCACTGCCCAACTTTATTTTTTTTAGGCAAGGACATTCGGCCTGAGTAGGACTAAGCTGCTTGTGTGTGTGCTTAGTGTTTATATTTGCTTGCTTTGCAAGGTATGTGCCAATGTGTGCTTGGCTTAGCACTTTGATTCATTTGCAAGTCCTATTCTATTATTGGCCGAGACTTATAGTGGAAGTTTGCAGGCAGTAGTTGGAGACTTGTCTAGGAGGGCTATGGATACCTGGACTGTAGCTTTGATCATAGTATTTTCCTTCATGACCATGAACCAAGCTATTGGGTTGGTGTTGCAGTGTGTACTCTTGTATGGCATACTTAAGGTCATGTTTGACCATTAGGAGACTTGGCATGTATTAACTTGGCATAAATACTTTTGGTTTCATGGCATGTGTAGCCATGTTATGTTTGCTAGGTATACTACTCTTTTGTTGTTAATATGTGTAGTCTTTAACACCTAGACTTGTGATGTTTCATGGGTTTTGGTATGCCAAGTTATGTAAGGATGGTGTATGGCATTATGCTAGTTTATGATTGCTGGATATTATGGGCCAAGGTTTGGCACCTTTATGTGAATAGTATGGGCCTCGTTTCATGAAAATGTTGTGCATCCTTACATGTACCTTAATTGGCCGAGAGCATCATGTACACTTTGTATGTGGTTTTCAAAACTTTAAACTAAACCTTGTGGGCTTCTTGGCTGCCATATAGTTAGTACACTTGATGCACACCAAGTATGCACTGGAAGTTGCATTATTTGTTGCCTTGCTTGTCATGCAAGAAAGTGGTTTGGGCCTTACTTACGCTGCAAGTAAACACTCAGATTGGTTTAGCCCGCCCCCACTCTGGGCCACCTCCCAGGCCCATTACCTTACCTCGCCGTAAGACTTAAAGTTAGTTCCTTTGGGTTAGGCCGAGGCAATGGCTATTATAAGCAAGTTGCATAGCGCCGAAGTCAGGCCTTTGTGCAAAAAGCTATATATGTTGGGGACTTACAGGCCAGGGACCTGTGTTCAGGCTCACCCTATCACACAGTCTACCCCTGCGCGATGTCATGAGAAAGGTTGATCATTCGGGAAGGCTTTCCAAATGGTGTATAGAGCTTGGCGAACACGACATCACTTATGAACCTCGAAGAGCCATAAAAGCTCAAGCTCTGGCAGACTTCATTGCCGAAGTACCCACCATCGAGGACAGCCATCCGGATCCAAACGAAGGTGAGCCAGAATGGACTTTGTATGTTGACGGAGCCTCGGGGTCCGAACACCAGGGAGCGGGGGTAGTTATCAGAGGTCCCGAAGGCCTAGAGGTAATAAAGGCTATCAAGTTCAGCTTTCACGTCACCAACAATGTGGCTGAGTATGAAGCCCTCATAGCAGGATTGCGCCTAGCCAGAAAAATTGGCGTGAGAAATCTAAAGGCCCACAGCGATTCCCAACTGATAGTTCGGCAAACAGCAGGGGACTATGGGACGAAGGATCCAACCTTAGCAAAATACCATGAATTGGTAGCAAAGCTCATTCGGGAGTTCGACACCGTAAAAATCAAAAACATACCTCGACGGGATAATGCCGAAGCAGACTGCTTGGCAAAGTCAAAAACATGCACCGAAGTACTAAACAGCCCGAGCATTGCAATACTGAGCATAGCAACTTCGGGAAAAAGCTGGAAGGACCCAATAAAGAGGTATATCGCAGACAATGTACTCCCCGAAGACCCTGGCGAAGCCGCGAAAGTTCGAAGGCGCTCCGGTCGATTCTTCCTAATTGGCGAAGAGTTGTATCGGCAGGGATATGCAAATCCATTACAGAGATGCGTTGGCGAAGAGGATACTGAAGTGATCCTCGAAGAAGTTCACGAAGGCGCTTGTGGTTCACACATTGGAACCGACGCCCTGGCAGCAGTAATACTTCGCCAAGGGTACTTTTGGCCTACCCTAAGAAAGGACGCTAGGCAATTCGTCCAGAAATGTGGTAGTTGCCAAAGACACGCGAATATCCAGAGGACACCCTCGGAAATGGTGACTTCGGCTGACTATCCCTGGCCCTTCGCAGTTTGGGGCATAGACCTCATAGGACCGCTCCCAACGGCACCTGGGGGCGTGAAGTTCTGCGTGGTAGCGATAGATTATTTCTCCAAATGGGTCGAGGCAGAACCCTTGGCTACTATCTCGGCAAAAGAAGTGCAGAAGTTCGTATGGAAGAATATCGTGTGCAGATTTGGCATACCAAGGGTACTAGTAGCTGATAACGGATCCCAGTTTATAGACAAAGGATTCCAGGAATTTATCAGCGACCTCGGGACAAAAATGCACTTCGCCCCAGTAGCTCACCCCCAAAGCAATGGGCAGGTAGAAGTATCTAACAGGACCATAAAAGATGGTCTGAAAAAGAGACTGGGGGAAGCAAAAGGGAAATGGCCAGGAGAGCTCCAAAGCGTATTATGGAGCTACCGAACAACACCCCGAAGAGCCACAGGGGAAACGCCTTTTTCACTCATTTTCGGTACAGAGGCCATCATCCCAATCGAGGTAGTGCGACCATCGGTACGAGTGCAAGTATTTGATGAAAGTGGAAATGACCTCGGACTTAGAACCAAGCTCGACCTCATCGGCGAACACAGGGAAATAGCCGAGCTGAGAAGAAAAGCTTTTCAGCAAAGAATGGCCACGGCTATAAACTTGCGCGCCAGGCCAAAGGGAATAAAGAAAGGAGACCTCGTTCTCTGAAAGGCTGAATTCAGACCCCGAAGGCCATCCCACAGGGTATTTCACGCAAATTGGGAAGGTCCTTATCTGGTTCGTGCCGAAGTACGAAAAGGGGTGTACAAACTCGGCGATGCTGAAGGCGTAGAATTAAAAAATACTTGGCATTCGGATGCCTTGAAAAAATTCTATGCTTAGGATCTCGCGGGAGAGTTGTATTGTACAAATTAGAAAAATATTCTAAGTACAAAAGTTTCCTTAGAAAAATTCTTAAGTATAAATTATACAAGCCAGAATTCCGCGAAGGCGATCGCCGTAATAAGCGCAGATTTGATTTTCCGAAGTCTCTTGAGCGAACATGTTCGGGACAACGGGAAATGAAAAATCTCACAAAAAGACTTAGCCAAAAAAGAATCTTTATTAAGGACGAATCTGCTTACAGAGAAGAAAGATTGCCAAAAGAAGAAGTACAAAAAAGAAGGAAAAGAAGGCAAAGGGCCCTAAAACAAACTAAGGGATCTCGGCGTCCCGGGAGCCACCAGCTCCTGCGTCCTTCTCCACTACCTTCGGCGTCGGGAGCGAAAGGGGCAAGTTCAAGTGTTCAATCTTTGACCAAGCCCACCGAGGTCCCTCGGGAATGTTTAAGGCCTTCAAGAAAGAAAGGTCCAGATCTGGAAACTTCTGCAGGACCTGGTGCCGAACAAGGCAGAAGCCGTCCTGAAAACCGACTTTGGTCATCTGGTCGGACTTATCCTTCTCGACACCAAGGGCGTCAAGGTCCTTCTCCAGATCCGCGACCTTCTTCTTCAATGCCTTCATCTTCTTCTTCTCCGGCTCCTTCTTCAAAGCATCGACCTCGGCTTGAAGCGCGGCCTTCTCAGCAAGCGCCTTCGCCAGGAGAACCTCAGACTCTGACTTCTCCTTTTGATAGGCTTCATTCGCTGAAATCAGCTCCGCCACCTGGGAGCCGAGGTCAGAAATCTTCTGGGAGGATTCCTTCACAAGTTCTTCTTTTTCCTTCAGGAACCCCTCCCGAACGGTGGCAATCTCCTTCTCTGCAGCTTGAGCCAGCTGCGTGTTCTGGGCAGCTAATTCCGAGCACGTGGCCTTAGTTTTTTCTATAACCTCTAAGGCCGAGGCTCGGAACGCTGTCTGCCTCGCCACCCGAACTCTGAGGAAACCAGCGTACCCCAGCAGCTGCAAAAAAAAAAAAGAGAGGCAAAGTCAGTAAGGCAAAAGAGAAAAGAGAGAGCCAAACACTTGGAAAAAATCCAAAGGAAAAAAGAAAGAAAGGCGCAAAACATACCTGGGCAGCGTGCTCGGAAAGTTTCGCGGCCAGGGAATCATCGCCCGGGTGAGCCTCCGCAATAGCCCTGAAGGAGGCTTCAGTAAGCATCCCCTTCGAGATCTCTTTAGCCATTTGCTGGCAGTCTCCGGAGTACAAATTCATGTCCTCCGTAAACGACCAGAAAGGCTCCTTCGGGATCTTCCCCTTCGGGATACGGGCATCCCGAAGGGCTCGCTTCCGGGCGTGCTCGGCTGCCCAACCCGGAGTAAGTAACTCCCCTGCACGGCAAAACAAGAAGCTGGTCAAGGCAAGTAAATTTCAAAGTTCAAAAAAGTAAAGGCATCACAGTTTGTCTGAGAAAGCAAACCTGGAGGCACCTCGGTGACATCGTCGTCCGAGCCCTGAGTCCCCTCGGCAGAAATTTCCTTGCCTTTGCTCCTATGGCACTCCTCGGCAGAAGGGGCTTCTACCAAAGCATCCAGAAGAGTCGCCGAACGAGTGGGACTCTGAGCAGTGAGGTCGGCAGCGACCTCGGCCGGCGGGACAGTAGTAGCCTTGGGCTCTTCGCCCGCCTCCTCGGAAATCTCTGGAAGAGGACGATGCGCATCCTTTTTCGCCCGTTTGGCCACAGATGGCCCAGCCCCAGACGATTTCCACCTTCGGGAGACGGCCTTTTTCGTCTGTTCGCCCTTCTCGGCTTGACTGAGAAAAAGGGACTTGTAATAGGCAGCAGTGTCGTCGCCCATCTTTGAAAAAGAAAAAAGACATCAGCGTGAGTCCAAGGTGAAATTATAACAGAGGGATTCGGAGATAACTTACGCTCGTAAAAAGTTTCATAAGTAGTTTCCTCCCGAAGGAGTTGCACCAGCCAGGAATCCTTCCCAGCGATGTCAGGAGCCGGCATTCCGAGGTTGGTCTTGTGCTCCTTCACTACCCCTAACTCCCGAAGAACCTCCTCGGTCATCAGCTTCCAATTGATGGGGAAGGGGTAGAGGGAGCGCGAAGGGACCTCGGAACCCTAGTCGGAGACGGCGCGGATACGTTTGTCGAAATCCCCGAATATGGGAGCCAACTCGGGAGTCAGCATTATCCTCGGATCTACGACGTCCATCTCCAGCCTTCCCCGAGCCCACTTGGTCGAAACGTGCGACCAGGCCTCCTCCATTTTCAGAAAGAAAAATTTTTGTTGCCACCCTTTCCAGCTGTCCTTGGTGGCAAAAGTAAACATATGCTTTTTGCTCCCTGATCCCCGAGGTAGCATGAAGTAAAAGCCACCCTTCGGGACCACAAAGAGCTTATAGTACTACATAAAGATGATGAAGTGGGGTTCTATTTTGAAAACGCCACACATACATAGGAAGGCATTAAAATAGCAGTACGAGTTTGGCGGAAGCTGATTTACGGCAATGCCATGGAATTGGCAAAAGTCGCAAATCATCTTCGGAGAAGGATACCGAAGTCCGGCCTTCAGTTGAGCTCGGAAAACGGTAACCTCATCGCCACGGTTCGAAAAGCTAAATTGGTCCGAACGTGGCAACCGGGTAACGGCGTACGAGGGAAGGAAGAACTTGGTCTTCCATTTTTCTAATTTTTTAGGAGTAGTGCAGCAAGGATGAGACAAAAGGGGTTGCCAGCTCTCGAGAATAGGCATGGTTGGCTGAAAAACGATTTCGGAAAAAGGCCAAAAACAACTTTGGGAAAGCTTAAAAAGAAAAAGGCTTTGAAAGTTAAAACCCACCAAATGTTTTGCCGAAATCTGGATTTGAAGACGCCGTCGCAAAAGGTTGCCGGAAAACACTCCGTTAAAAAGGATCGCTGAAAAAAGCGGGAGAAAACGTGAAAGCAGTTGAGAGAGCAAAAACAGAAGCAAAAGAGGGTTATGACGGAACAGGAGTATATATAGGCCGAGAGGCGAAGGTGAACCGGCGTCATAACTACTCCGCGAAGGCGAACAGTCGCCATAATTGCTCAGAGCGCATAAAAAGACGCGCCTGCTTTATCCGATACAGTTACTGCCAATAGCAGGCTACCGCGTGTCAGCCATTGCGCCAAATGGGGGTCACGTCTTCTGACACTCCTACACCTGGGCGCGCCGCTCTAGACTGACACGTCTGGTTACGAGACGCGACGTGGTGCAGATCTACAAAAAGAGAGAGGTAGGTTACCTCGAAGACACCAAGAGACAGATTATGACCGAACAAACCGGTGTCTTCAGACAAGAGGTCCATCCTTGGCAAAATTGTTATAACCAAGGCCCTGAAAGACTGCATTCAAAAGCTGATAAACCGAAGTATCTACTTCGGCTTTCCAAAGGGGGGGCTTGTGATAGCCGAAGGACTATCGCCTCTCTCACCCCGTGCCTCCTGCCGGAAACAAGGTAACCGGAGAGCTTAATGTCACTCGAAGGAGGCACTATCACTGACCTCAGAAGTAGCAAAGTCAAGACGTGTCGAACTCGGGACTTCGGCTAATACCTCAAGAACTCCAAAAATGTTACTAGCTCCCTCGGGGGACCAAGCGGATCGCCTTCAGAGGCGAAGGTCTAGCTATTCCAAAATGGGAGAATAGTTGGCCCGAAGGCGGAACCCCCGAGCTAGGGGGCTTCCCGAACTAGTGGTGCACTGGCCAAAGAAGGACGTCCGTACCAAGGGATGACCTCACCCAGGGGACCTCGGGAGTACGGCAGGAGCATTTAAGGAGCCTCTGACATGTCATCCGTAGGCGCTACACGCCGCCTGGAATGGCGGTCTGACACGTCCACGCCGTCCAGGTCTTGTCAAGACCTGTCTCGGACCAAGGCTCGAGGAGCCTGCAAACAACTACTTGTCCCCTGCGCCCGAAGGTACAGGAAAGATCTGACCGAACACGTGTCATGATCTGAACGGACTGAGCACTCCTATAAATACCAGGAAACAAACCCTGGCAGGGGAATTCTCCGGGACCAGACCCCCATTTTGTTTGAGAAAACACAAACAGGCAAGGCCACTAAAACCTTTAGTGCTCCCTCTTCACCTTCTCAAGACATTGACTTGGGCGTCGGAGGCTCCTCCCCGGAAAAACACTTCGGGGACAGGATAACCCTATCTTCTGAGCTTTTCAGGCACGCTCATCTAGGAAATCTGGGCTCCAGGCATTCTCCCTCTCAGGAAGTCCCTCCAGAAGTCACAATGTCACTTAACAAGGATGCCTCGGGGCATCAACGTGCATTCACTCTACAACCGCAGTTTTATCGACACCTCTACTTATCAGGGAAGCATCATTAGTCTGCTTAGTTGCCAATGCCGGAAACTCCTATTCATACACTTCAAATTTATAAATTTCTTCTTCGGTCTCTTCCACCACAGTCTTAATTAGAATTAGAGTCCTCCTTAGATCGCCCTTCTGGCCTCGGCTACGAGCGAGTGGAGGACGACCTTTCTTGGCCATTGGAAGTGCTAGAACTGTCTGTGAAACAGTGAGCACAGCCCTTGCTCGTCACAACGGCATCGTTCACCTTTTAGTAACTAAATATTTCATTGTAACTATTTTCATTTCTGCCACCCATTATTAAAAAAAATTGCTCATTGTATTTAATTTTTATTTAATAATAATAATAACAACAACAACAAAAACAACAACACAATGTAAAACATGCTTCATGTAATACTTGTTGAAAAAAAAATAATGATAGAAGTTTTTCCATTTGTAATGGTAGAGTACTTATAAAAGTTCTTCTTTGTGCTTTTAATATCTTATCAAAGATTTCAAATTTTCTCTTCTCAGTGTGAAATGTAAATTTAATTATATGTTATTTGTTAAGAAAAGATCTTAATTTAATTAACTAATGATATTATGTATTTAAAAATTTTATTAAAAGTTAAATTAGTAAATTTTATATTCATTTTATACTTTACATTGGAAAAGCAAATAACTAAAATCAAGATCTTATATTAGTTGACTTAAACAATTAAAAAAATTTACCATGAATATATTAGTGTAACTTTGACTTTTTAAAAAGGTATAAGCTAATTTTTCAATAAATATTTTGAGGTTTTGTTTAAAATAGAAAAAAATATATATGCTATGTCCACAAGTAAAACATTCAACAAGAAGTTCAAGAGAAAATAACTTTGTTTTAATAAGCATAATACAAACATGAGTCATGCTGTCAAAGTATAAGTAACTATACATTACTAAAAAAACTTAATTACTTGACTTTTAACTTTTAATAAAAAAAAAATACACTCACCCCCAAGCAGGGGCATATCTTCTCAGGGGGTAGGAGGGGGCGGCGTCCCCCCCTAAAATTTTTAAAAAATTTATTGGGTATTTGGATATGTGATACAATTGTAGAAAAATTAAAGTTAGGTACCTATATGTAAGTTTTATAATTAATAAGGGGATCTAGTATATTTTATCCATTTAAGGTCTTATTGAGTAAATTGCATGATAGTCCCTAATCTTTAATTATTATTTCATTTTAGTCCCTATCCAATTAAACATTCTATTTTGGTTCCAAACATATTAAAAAAAATTTCTTTTAGTCTTAAATCTATAAAAAAAATGTTTCATTTTGGTTCCATTGCATGAAATTTGTTGCCTCAAAGTATTTGTCTAATAACAACTTTTTAGATCATAATTTAGTCTATCCGGTAAGTGCTATAAAATAAATTTAATTTGTATAATATTTTTTTTATAATTAATAGAAAATTCAAAAACTATTTTTATGCTATAAATTGAACTTAATTATTATAAAATTTTGAATTCAATGTGTCTATATATGTAAAATGTCTAATGAATTTTGAGTTGTAAACTTTTGAAATAAACTTAGTTATTATAAACTTTCAAATTTTATATGTCTATATATAATATTATTCAGTATTTTCTATTAATGATTGTAAATTTATACATGATAACAACCCATTTCATGTCACGCCCCCACCGCCCCCCCCCCCCAAGTTGAATTTCTGGCTCTGCCCTTGCCCCTAAGGTTTTGAATTCATACCTAACCTCTATTTTATGGTTGAGTCAATTTGATAGTTTAAAATATCAAGGTTAAGTCTTTTATAATTTTTTAATCTTTTTTTGGGGTAATTAATTTTTACATATTGATTTAAAAATTATACTCACATCACTGAAGTATGAAACCCAGTCTTACTATTGTTCTTAGAATACAATTAGTCAACCACGCGAAAATAGACTTATTCAAATAGAATAAATTCTTAGTACCTAAAAGGAAAACTAACAACTTATAATTTAAGGTTTAGTCACTTTATATCTTTACACTTTTTATTATATATAAATACAAACATAGATATATATATATATATATATATATATATATTTTAAATTGCACTTTTTGGTTCTGATAAAAATATTTAAAGTTTAAAAAGTAAATAAATTGATAAGCATCATGTTTATGGCATGTTTAATAGAAATATAAATCAAAGACATGTTTTTATAAAATTTTAAATTTAGTGGCCATTTTCGGTTTTTTTCCATAAAAAAAAGACTTATAGAAAACATAGAAAATAATCCCCAATTGTTCTCTATTTTTTAATTAATAATATTATTTTCCCAATATAAAAATTTTTTAAATGGTGCAAATGTGTTTAAATTTTAAATATTATAAGTGCATTGATATTTTGATTAATCAAATAAAGAAAAATTATTAACTTAGCAAACTCAATAGAGCAATACTATTTTTCAAAAAATTAGAAATTTTTAAAATGTGTTTCATATTTGAATATTTTTGTGCATCAATGTCAAATATGGAAGGAATTTAGAATTACAACAATTAATAAATAATAAAGTCACAAAAAAATTATATTTTGGATAGCAAAATTTGTCAAATACATAAAGTAAATGTTGGAATCTTTTTTTGTTATACTAAAACTTATTATATGTCATCCTAAGAAACCTTCAATTTCTTTCTTTGTCATATAATCCAGAACCTACATTCAAGACCTAAATATATATAATTTAATTATAACTTTTGAACATATAACCTCAATACTTCCTTCCTTATTATACTTAATCTCAAATAAAATAAAATTTTTTTAATCACAACATGAAATTATTAACTTTATCTTTAAACAACTTGAAAACTTCTTCCAGGTTATGAGCCTCAACCATGAAATATAATATTCAAATAAACATTACTTCTAATTTGATAAAAATTGTAAGATTTGATAGATTATAAAAAACTTAAAAATGAAGAGAATATTCTCATATTATTTAGTATAGAAAAATAATTAGTTGGGAAGAATAAAAATTTGCATTACAATATTAACAAGGATGACCAGGTGGAAAAATAATTATTCTAATTTTTCCAAAATTTTAAAATGTTGAAAAATTGTAAAAAACAAATTCTGCTAAAATTCCCCTTATTATAATGTAAGCAACTAATTCTTATAGGAAAGAAATTTTGTCCCTAAAATTTTTCCCAATGATTTTTGCTACAATGATTGTTTCTTTCATTTTTTTTTACATAATAGGTGCTTTAGTCGTATTTGAATTATATTATTGCTCTTGGATGGACCAAATATGTAAACTTTCATATAGTTTATTTTCATCCAAGTCGTAGAAAAGCTTAATTGACAAAAATGTTATATTCAAAGACATTTATGTAGCGGAACCAACTTAGGCCATACTTTTTAAGTTGAAATTTTAAGTTTAAATAAAATATTTATTGCACTCAAAATATTACTTGACAGTAATGTGGAATCAAGGGAGCATGCTTGATGCAAAAAAGAAAAAAAGTAAAAAAAATCTTTAGTGGCAATCTAGGAGTTTTAGCCATGAAAGATAAGATTAATGAAAAAGAAAATTTGTATATAATACTTGATTCTGTAATTTAGAATCAAGTGCGGGCAAGTTTGTAGTAAAAAAATAAAATTTAGTGGCAACTGAAGGGACCATTTTAGTGTTCTAATGATAACATAACTTCAATTAAATAGATAATGAAAAAATTGGATTTCATTAAAGAATAAAATATTTTACAATGTAAGGGATGTCCATGTGGGAAAATTAATTCTTCTAATCTTTCCAATATTTTAAAACATTAAACAAAATTAAAAAAATTACTACGAACAGTCTTATTATTATAATATAAGCAACTAATTCCAGTAGCAAAGAAATTTTTTTTCCTTAAAATTATTCGCAATGACCTTTGTTAATATGATTATTTTATTTTATTTTTTTCATAATAAGTGTTTGAGCCATACTTGAATTATATTACTGCCCTAAGATGAACTAAATATATAAACTTTCATATAGTATATATTCATCCTAGCTGAAAATTGCATACAATACTTGATTCTATAACTTAGAATCAAGCACTGGTAAGTTTGTAGTAAAAAATAAAATTTGTTAGTGACTTAAGGGTCTTTTAATATTCTAGTGCTAATATAACTGTAATTAAATAGATAATAAAAAAATTAGGTTTCCTTAAAAGAATAAAATAACTTATAATATAAAGGCTAAAATGGTCATTCAACATTTATTTGGTTTTGGGTAAAAAGGTTGAAAAAAATAAAAATAAGTCATTTTGACTTAAGTTAACTTAAGTTAAAATGAATAGTGCATAAATTTTTAATAAATTTTTTGAGGTTTTATTCAAAATATAAGAAAAAAAGACACAAGTTAAGTCCACAAGTGAAAAATTTAATAAAAAATCAAGAAAAATAATTTTTTTTTCAATAAGTATGATACAAATATGGGCCATGATATCAAAATGTAGACATGGTAAGTAAACATTAAGTTTCTCCAAAAACATGTAACCATAAGTAACTGTACATTACTAAAAAAAAATACACTCATCCTCAAGGTTTCAAAATCTATACATACCCTCTATTTTATAGCCGAGTTAATGTACTTGTTTAAAAGATAGTGGTCAAGTCTTGTATAGTTTTTTTAAAATATTTTTGATAAATTTAAGTCTACCTACATATAGTTTTTTTAAATATTTTTGGACAATTAAAGTCTACCCATTAATTTAGAAATTATACTCACATAACTGAGATTTAAAAATTTAGTCTTACTCATTATTCTTATAATTAATATAATAAGTCAACCGCAGGAAAAAACTTTTAAGAAAATATAGAAAATAATCATTGATTTTTTTTCTTTTCATAATTTTAGTTATAGGGAAGGACAAATTTGATTCTCATTAAAAGATGGAAATAAAATATAACTTAATGATAAAAAGGTTGTCTAACATTTTTATGTACCTGTATTTTTTATGAGTTCTATTAGATTTAAATTGTTGATTTTAAATAGACATAATTATAAGATTTTTGAAACATTTAAGTTCCAGTTAGAGTACTTTATTCAAGTTTAAAAGTATGAATAATTGACAATTTGTGTTTAAGGACATTTTCAAAAATCTATATAAATTAATTAAGGACATATTTGTTACAAAACTTTAAATCATTATGACAATTTAAGATTTTTTTCTCCATTAAAAGTTATGCTTAATATATAACTTTAAGGAAAGGTACTACAACTAAAAAATAGAATCAATATGCGAATTTCTTTTTTTTTTTTATATTTTTTTAGAAAGTAAACGTGGGGCTTCCATTTTTTTTCTCTTTCCCTTTTAGAGGTATGATAGTCCTAATTATATCTCTAATAGATATAGAATACCGAATTTAGGTCTCATTAAAAAAAAAACTTAAAACTTGCAATCACAACATAAAATTATTAACTTCATCTTTTAACAACTCCAAAACTACTTTCAGACTATGAGCATCTAACATAAACTATAATATTTGATAAGTTTATATTTATTATATTTATTTCTCTCATATTTAGTATGTTTTAATATGTTTTGAACCTTAAATATATATTTTGAGTATGTTTTGTAGCTTAGAGCATATCTGGACTTAATTGATTGAAAGTAAATTTAATTTGCTATTTTACAAGTTTTAATTTGGTTGTGCTCTTTCAGGATGTTGACAGATTGGTGATGTTCCGGTAAAAAAATTATATCTTGAGCTACAGAGATCAGAATGAAGTGATTTTTAATTCATTGGAAAGCTAACATCTGGAGCTACAAATCACATTCAGACCATGAAGCCCAGTTTGCACGTTAAGAGGTTCAAATTCAGCTTCAAAGTCGCGATTTACGAGTCACCGCTGGTTCAGAAGCAGTTGCGGTATTTTGGGCATATCTTTGGCTGTAGATGTCCGTTTTATGCGATTCAGGTGTCGTTTCGAAGATAAGAAAGAGATCTACAACTTTTATGCTTTGAGTTTTGAGAAATAATGGCTGAATCAAGGTCGAATATCAGCTTGAAGTTGCTGTTGCTGTTCTGGAGCATTGCTTGGCTGACAACTTTGAAACCTTATAGTTATTTTGAATCTTTTTATTTGTTTGGGGTACTTTTGTAACAATATAGAAAGTTTAGGGAGTTTTTATGAGTTTAGCCATAGGTTTTAGTTTTCTTTTGGTTTAAAAGCGCTGCAGCCGCAGACCCTGGGCGCATCTTTTGCTTTTTCGCTTTTTAGTGTTTTTCAATTGTTCTTTGTTTCTCTTCTGATCATGGCTGAGTAATTTTCTGGTTCAGTTCTAGGGACGATTTCCATCGCCAACACCGGTTGTGAGGATTGATTTTTCTTGCTTAAACTTTCTTTAATTTCAAGTATTTACTTCTTTATTGTTCAGATTTATTGCAATTAATTTTCCTGTTCTCGCTTGTTGAATTGGTTCTGCAATTGCAAATCTGCTTGATTTTCTTTCAACCGCTTAGGTGAAGAATTCAATTAGAAGCAAGTGAATTGATTGGAGATTGCTTTTATTTCTGGTTAGTTCATACGAAGAAGTAAGACAGGTTAAATTGTTCAAGCTTTTGGATTGTTGCCTGGAATAAACTTTTTGGTTCATTGATCTTAATGCTGATTTTGAGATAATTAGAAATTGCTTTTCAATATCTGGTTAATCAAAATTAAGAAATTAATCTGAAGCTTTTTCTGGTTAATTTTACTGCTGAATTCTTAGGGTTCTTTTTAGCTTTAAAGAGAGTCCTGTTTATTTGCTTGAATTAAAGAAATATTTTCTTTCGATGATCAACTGCGTGATTGGAATGGATAATCAACCCTGAACTGAGCGTTTTTAGTATTGGTTAATTTCGTTTTGATTCTACAGTTAATTTATTTCAGCTTTTAATTGAAGAAACCCCCCAATCTTTTATTTCAGTTTTCTGACAGGAAGCTTTCAGTAAAAAAATCTCCTTTGGGATTCGACCTGGTTTTCACTGCTAGACTATAAATTTATTTATTCTGAGTTGTTAGGGATACCAGAATTATTTTTGGCGGTTTCGACGACCGACCAAAAATTTGGCGCCGTTGCCGGGGAGATTTCTTTTTCTGTTAAAGTTTCCTTTTCATTTATTTATTTATTTATTTATTTATTTTCTTTATTTTCTTTCTTTCTCAGTTAACTGACTTATGCCCAGATCTTCTCGTACAGGTGAATTAGTGTTTGATCCAGAGATTGAGAAGACAGCAAAGGCAAACAGGAAAGCGAAAAGACAAGCAGTCAATTTTTCAGCTTCGACTTCTGCGAACAGCAACTCAGAAAGTGAAGAAGAACCAGTTGTTATTGTAGAGATGGCAGCCCAAAGAACACTAAGGGAGTTGGCAACTCCTGATGTTGTCCAGCAACCCCTGCGCATCGATTTTCCTGATATTGAGGTTGCATTTGAATTAAAATCAGGATTAATTCACTTATTACCTACTTTTCGTGGTCTTGCAGGTGAGGACCCCCACAAACACTTGAAGGAATTTCATGTAGTCTGCTTGACCATGAAACCACAAGGAGTTACAGAAGAACAGATTAAACTGAGAGCCTTCCCGTTCTCATTAGCGGACAAGGCAAAAGACTGGCTGTACTACCTTCCCTCCGGTTCGATCAGAACCTGGACTGAATTGAAGAGAAAATTTTTGGAGAAATTCTTTCCAGCTTCAAGGGCTGGGACAATTCGGAAAGAAATCAGCGGGATTTGTCAGTACAGTGGAGAAAGCCTATATGAGTACTGGGAGAGGTTCAACCAGCTATGTGCGAGCTGTCCACATCACCAGATTTCTGATCAACTGTTGCTGCAGTACTTCTACGAAGGGCTATTGTTCATGGATCGATTTATGTTAGACGCTGTAAGTGGAGGAGCACTTGTAGAAAAGACACCCAAAGAAGCAAAAGACTTGATTTCTAAAATGGCAGCCAACTCGCAACAATTTAGGACATAGGTAGACCATGTGCCGAAGAAGGTAAATGAGGTAGGAACTTCGAATATTGAAGCTCAACTTTCTGAACTAACCTCTCTTGTTAGACAAGTGGCTTTGGGACAGGTTCAAAATTCTAGAGTTTGTGGCATTTTCTCTGTTCAAGGACACTTTACCGACTCGTGGCCACAATTGCAAGAGGATACAACACCTCAAGTGAATGCGGTAAGTAGGTTTGTTAACCAACCAAGAAGGTATGATCCCTATGCCAATCAATACAACCCTGGTTAGAGAGATCTCCCGAATTTGAGATATGGGCAGCCAAGTAATCAACAGCAGTACCCATCTGCCAGTTAGAACAAACCAGCACCTCCATCACAGAACCAAGCACCAAATTCAGGTATGGCATTAGAAGATATTGTGAAAGCTTTAGCCACTAACACTAAAATGTTTCAACAGGAAACAAGGGCTAGCATTAAAGACTTGGGGAACCAAATTTCACAACTGGCAGCCTCATTGAACAAAATTGAAGCTGAAAAAAAGAGGCTACCATCTCAAGCTGAAATCAACCCAAGAGAGCATGTTAATGCCGTGACCTTTCAAAGTGGCAAAGAGGTGTAAACCACCACATCAAAAATGGCAGCACTTAAAAAGGAACAAGATAGCCTAAAACCATCAACTTCTGATGCACAAACTGAGGAGGTAAGCAACAAGCTAATTTTTCCAAAATCAAAAATTCTAATCCCACCTCCTTTTCCTGGCAGGTTGGCTAAATCAAAGAAAGAGGAGACCGAGCAGGAAATTCTTGAAACTCTTAGGAAGGTTGAAATCAACATACCCTTGCTGGATGCAATTAAGCAGGTGCCACGGTATGCCAAGTTTCTAAAGGAGTTGTGCACCAATAAAAAGAAACTGAAAGTTGATGAGACAATCAAAGTTGGGGAGAATGTATCAGCAATAATCCAAATAAAGTTGCCTGAGAAGTGTAAGGACCCTGGTATGTTTACTATACCATGTGTAATAGGCAATTTTAATGTGAAAAAAGCTATGTTAGATTTGGGAGCCTCAATGAATGTCATGTCATATTCAATATATGCTTCTTTGAAACTTGGAACTTTAAATGAAACTAGTGTTGTGATGCAATTAGCTGATAAATCCAATGCCTATCCTAGGGGCATGGTTGAGGATGTTCTTGTGCAAGTAAATGATTTAATTTTTCCTGCTGATTTTTATGTGCTTGATATGGAGAATGATGACCTAACTGCTCCTATTTTGTTAGGAAGACCATTTTTAAAGACATCCAAGACCAAGATTGATGTGGATACTGGCACTCTCACAATGGAATTTGATGAAAAAATTGCACAGTTTAATATTTTTGACACATTAAAGGAAACTGACAAGGATAATTCTGTTTCTTTTGTTGAAAAAATTGATACTTTGGGGCAGAATGAATCAGGAACAAAGGTTGAAAACCAAGTAAGGTTTGCTCAAAAAGGTAAGAAAAAAAATGTCAAGTTGCACCAAGAACATGAGATGTCATTTGTGGTTGGACAAAAGGTGTTTCGCAAACACAAAAAAAGATGGAAAGAGTTATCTGGTAAGTCTGAGCTGCAGTGGATTGGACCATTTGTTATTACTGATATTTCTACTCATGGTGCAGTCGAGCTTAAAAGTTTGAAAACGGATAAAGTGTTCAACACTGAGATGCATAAGTTGAAGCCTTTTCATGAGGGATTCTCAAAGCACCCTGGTTGATGCAGGAAGAAACTATCTAGCCAAAGACAATAAAGAAAGGAACTTTTTGGGAGGCAACCCAAGCGTGGTTTTGTGCCACGAACAATTAGGATTTTTTTTTCTTTTTCTTTCTTTTATTTTTATTTTTATTTTTCAACTTTTATTTTTTAGGTTTCTTTATTCTCACAACTAATTTTCTTGGTCAGGCAATATCTCTTTCAAGCTGGAGGTGAACTGAACCATATGGGGCAGCAAGCTGAAATCAAATTCTGGGCAATAGATCATTGTGAAATTACTTTTCAGGGCGGTACCTTTTCTTTTCCCCATCTGTGCTTTTATTGTAAACATTGAGGACAATGTTTGATTTAAGTATGAGGGAGTGGGTAGCTTGAGCCATAATTTTCTGTTGTCAAAAATTTTGAACTAAAATTTTTTTATTCATATTTTTTAGCATCGATCTGAATTGTTAGATGATTTCACTTTTTTTGTTCTTGAATGCTTAGCTTGAGTGTTAAGTTAGTAATTTATTAGTCTTTATGCAACTCCCAAATTTTATTTTTAAATTGTTATTGTTGCAATTTTTTATCAAGCTAGTTGATGGTTATCTTAAGAAGCTGATTTTTTCCATCAAATTTGTGTACTTAGTACATTGATTTAAACCTTGTGAGATATGAGCTTATTAAGTTGAATATGCGGTTTGTTAGGTTGATGAATGATTTGAATCACTCGAGAAAAAATAAATAAATAAAAATAAAAATTGTTTGACTTGTTGCATTCTGCAAAAAAAAAAAAAGAAAAAAAAGAGAGAAATTTGCTACTCCGCTGTTCTGGGTATTGAAGTAGGTTGGGGTCTTCTCCTAAGGCAAGAGTCGATCACTGCTCAAAAAGGTACGAGGAATATGAGTATGGTCAAAGACCACTTTGGAGTTGTGTCGAGTTAGTAGCTTGGGTATGGTAGAGCCCCTATTATACACTCGCTAAACGGCAGAACACAAGAAAAAGACAAAACAAAAAAAAATTGAAAAAATCAAGTCAAATAAAAAAAAGTAAATTCTCATTTGATCTCTTATTTTTCATGGGTTTGTGGTAAGACAGGTGGTGCTTTTTGAGTCCTTATCTACCTGGTTTATTCTCTTTACTTCGTGCAAAAGTTTGATGTTTTTCTCATATTTTTAACGGTGATTGTTGCTAGCTTGAGAAGAAATTGTTTTCAATGACTTATTTAGTTTTGAGTTGCTATTGCCGAGTAGATTGCATGCTTAATTCCTCTTGTTAAGTTTTTCAAGACCCTTGGATGTGAAATTCTCTTACTCTGTTCAGCTCAAAAGTATGTTTCTATTTTGATTTTTGCCCGGGACGAGCAAAAGCGAAGTGTGAGGGAATTTGATAAGCTTATATTTATTATATTTATTTCTCTCATATTTAGTATGTTTTAATATGTTTTGAACCTTAAATATATATTTTGAGTATGTTTTGTAGCTTAGAGCATATCTGGACTTAATTGATTGAAAGTGAATTTAATTTGCTATTTTACAAGTTTTAATTTGGTTGTGCTCTTTCAGGATGTTGACAGATTGGTGATGTTCCTGTAGAAAAATTATATCTTGAGCTACAGAGATCAGAATGAAGTGATTTTTGATTCATTGGAAAGCTAACATCTGGAGCTACAAATCACATTCAGACCATGAAGCCCAGTTTGCACGTTAAGAGGTTCAAATTCAGCTTCAAAGTCGCCATTTACGAGTCACCGCTGGTTCAGAAGCAGTTGCGGTATTTTGGGCATATCTTTGGATGTAGATGTCCGTTTTATGCGATTCAGGTGTCGTTTCGAAGATAAGAAAGAGATCTACAACTTTTATGCTTTGAGTTTTGAGAAATGATGGCTGAATCAAGGTCTAATATCAGCTTGAAGTTGCTGTTGCTGTTCTGGAGCATTGCTTGGCTGACAACTTTGAAACCTTATAGTTATTTTGAATCTTTTTATTTGTTTGGGGTATTTTTGTAACAATATAGAAAGTTTAGGGAGTTTTTATGAGTTTAGCCATAGGTTTTAGTTTCCTTTTAGCTTAAAACGCTGCCGCCGCAGCAGGGGCGGACCATCTTTAGCTTTTTCGTTTTTAGTGTTTTTCAATTGTTCTTTGTTTCTCTTCTGATCATAGCTGAGTAATTTTCTGGTTCAGTTCTAGGGATGATTTCTATCACCAATACCGGTTGTGAGGATTAATTTTTCTTGCTTAAACTTTCTTTAAATTCAAGTATTTACTTCTTTGTTGTTCAAATTGATTGCAATTAATTTTTCTGTTTTCGCTTGTTGAATTGGTTCTGCAATTGCAAATCTGCTTGATTTTCTTTCAACCGCTCAGGTGAAGAATTCAATTAGAAGCAAGTGAATTGATTAGAGGTAGCTTTTATTTCTGGTTAGTTCGTACGAAGAAGTAAGACAAGTTAAATTATTCAAACTTTTGGATTACTGCCTAGAATAAACTTTTTGGTTAATTGTTCTTAATGCTAGTTTTGAGATAATTAGAAATTGCTTTTCAATATCTGGTTAATCAAAATTAAGAAATTAATCTGAAGCTTTTTCTGATTAATTTTACTGCTGAATTCTTAGGGTTCTTTTTAGCTTTAAAGAGAGTCCTGTTTATTTGCTTGAATTCAAGAAATATTTTCTTTCGATGATCAACTGCGTGATTGGAATGTATAATCAATCCTGAACTGAGCGTTTTTAGTATTGGTTAATTTGTTTTGATTCTACAGTTAATTTATTGCAACTTTTAATTGAAGAAACCCCCCAATCTTTTATTTCAGTTTTCTGACAGGAAGTTTTCAGTAAAAAAATCTCCTTTGGGATTAGACCTGGTTTTCACTGCTATACTATAAATTTATTTATTCTGAGTTGTTAGGGATACCAGAATTATTTTTGGCGGTTTCGACGACCGACCAATATTCAACAAAAAATGACTCAAAATCTTTATATTATTTAGTATAAAAAATAGTTAATTTTAAGAATGAAAATTTGTCTGCTAAATTGTATGATCTTCCCTTAATGTATCCTTATTTCGCATATTTACCGTTAAACTATTGATTATTGCAAAAGTTGGTTTAAAGTAATGTTTTATAGCAAAACCGCACATCCTTCCATTAGTGCTGACATTTTAAGGTTGGTGTCCAAAATAAAACATCATCAAAGGTAATTATAAGTAAAATATGATGATCTTTATTCTGTTAGATGCTTTAATTTGGAATGGGCATGTAAAATTGGTGGTATTTTTTTTTGTTATTTTTTTTAATTTTTTTCCCTATTTAATTGGTTATCTGTCATGAGTTTATATTCAAAGGGTTTTGTGTCCATATTGCAAGAGTTCAGAGGCTCATTTTGAATTTGCTATTGAAATTCTATCAGCACTAACGAATGAAGGGGCAGTTTTCCTACAAAAACATTACTTTAATCCTATGTTTGCAATATTCAATAGTTTATGAGTAGATATGCGAACTTGGGTATAGCTTAATGGCATATCATGTAATTTAGCCAAATTTGTCTTACAATACTCAAGGGGATTACCATACAGGAAAAGTAATTATTATAATAATTCTAATATTTTAAAACATTGCAAAATGTCAAAAAAAAAAAAGTGCTAAAAGTCCCCTTATTATAATATAAGTAACTAATTCTAGGAGCCAAGGAATTTTTTTACCTTTGCTGCAATAATTATTATTATTATTATTTTTCATAATAGGTGCTTAAGTCATATTTGAATTATATGATTGCTCTAAGATGAACCGGATATGTAAGTTGTTGTAGTATATGTTCATGCAAGTTGGAAAAAAAAACCTTAATTGATAAACTTTATATGATAATGACATTTTTTTATAATAGAATAAACTTATGTCATATTTGTTAAAATTAACTAAGTTTAGTGGTTAAAATAAGTTTAGCAGTCAAAATAGTAAATTTTCAAAAGACTAAAGACTAAACACATCTCACTTTGCATTTTTCTCTATCTTATTATATTTCTTTCTCTCTTTTTAGGGTCCTCATAGTAACATAACTTTAATTAATCAAATAATATAAAATTTGTATATCATTAAAAAAGTAAAAGAACTTATAATTTCAGGGTAAAAAAAAAACTTTAGGTAAACTATTATAAAGCGTTCACTTACATAAATTTGTAATACATAGTTTTTAAACCTAACATTATTTTTTAATATACAATACTTATAGATTTTCATGCAAAGTTTAGCATGAGTTTTACCAATACCAGATTATTATATACTCATCCAAATTGTAGAAAAAATTAATTGAAAAAAATTTAATATTGAGATAATTTTTATAGTAGTACAAACTTTAGCATAAGTTTTACCAGATATTTAAATTTTGCATTCAAATAAAATATTTAGCCTTATCTTTTTTCCAGCTATCAAACAACACTGTTGCAATATTCTAGACCCGAAAGCTATTGTGGTGGAGAAGATTTTTCACAATAATGCAAATTCATTTAGAAATGGATGTCTCCAGGTGGTTGTGTTTATATGCTACTTTTCTAGTACCCACAACATTGCATTTATTGCTTTATATATAATATTTAATTTTATAATATAGAATAAAGAATGAACAATTTTGTAGCATAAAATAAAATTTAGTGGCAATTTAAAGGTCCTTTTTAGTATTCTAGCACTAGTATAACTCCAATTAAATAGATAATGATAAAATTGGGTTTCATTAGAAGAACATAATAACTTATAATGTAAGAGCAAAAAAATCATTCAACATTTATGCACCTTTGTACTTTTTATAATATAAGATAAATAAAAAAGTAAATACATAACATTTTCACCAAAAAAAATAAAAATAAATTGTTGATAAAAATTTGAGCCACTCCGTACTATATACATTTTTTTGTCGTTCTTCTTTCTTATCTTAATATTATGGCTAAATGCAACTTTAGCTCTTATAATTTATTTAATTGGTTCAGTTAGCGCTATAATTACAATTCGGCCTACAATCACTGAACTTCACAAATCAAGTTAAGCTCAAAAGTTGGAAACGAGTCATGTTAATCCCTAATAGAAGTGCGCCAATGATATCAAATAAATATATTCTTCTCTACTTTTTTATTGTGAAATTATAAACTCTTCTATATTTGGATTATTATGCTCTAACAAATAAGAATTGGTATATTTATAGGATATCCCCCTTGAAAAGTGGAAGAGCATCCTTTATTTTTTTAGAAAAAACTAAATATCTAATGCATTGCCTGTAAAAGGAACAACAGTCTTTCTCCCTCAAAATTTATTTTCAAAGTTTCTAACTAATTTTAAAGTCCTACTTGATTTAAAGTTAAATGCAAAGCACATATATTTGGTAACTATGGAAATACTTTATTTTGAAAATCAATAAAACTTAATAAGTTACTTCAAATTAAAACTAAAGGTTACCTAATATAATATTTATTTGCACGTATACTGTTAGTAATTAACTCAAAGAATTTTTATTTAGATGGATTTTTTTGTTTATTTTTTGTACTAAAACATTTACATGAGAATGGGTGCGTGAGATATATTTTTTTTAGATAATTGTGTTATAGATTGAAGTTTAATTTTTGCTTAACTCAAATTTGAGGATTGATTGTAATTTAAACTTATATATGGACCTCTTTAAAAATATTTTAGATCCGGCACTGACATCCATTGGTACAGTGGCAGACATTTAGCGGGCAAGAAATCTTTTTGTCCCTTGCAGCTTTCGGTGTGTTCCTATGGCTATTAGCACTTTCCCAGATTATATCGCTAAGCTTTGTAAAAAGGAGATAAGATCTATAGAAGGACATGGTGTCCCTCATCTTCCCTATATTCTATATATATATTTGTAGTGATTATAAAATTTTGGGTGGGAAGATTCACTTAAATTTCTGGTTCAACTTGAGAGACCAAACATCTAGCATTAAGTGTTAGATAAATTACGGGTAAATGTTTTGAAACAACAAAAGAAGACAATAATTTTTATTGTTCATTAACACTATAGGAGAGAAGGAAAAAATTGACCGGCTTATCGATTAGTGATCGATCACCAAAACATTTTTTTGTGACCAAAATATGCGGTCAGCAGATGATCGTCAAATTTTTTGTTAGCAGGGTATAGAGTAATTTGATTCGTTACTGATTGGGTAACTAGATATATTGCTCAATTATTTCATATTCATATACCAGATTAAAAAATTTTCAGATGTCAGATTCACAAAATTTCACTGAATTATTTCACATAACCAAGTTCAAAATTTTTAGCTAAAGGTTTCTCAAGAATTTATTTTTAATATTTTTTTATTCTTTACAAACTTTTAGTTATTATCCAGTTTCATATTCTATCATATGCAAAAAGAACGGATGTCTTCAAACAATAGAAAAATTAGAAGAGGAACAATTTCTTCCTTCAACTCAATAATCTTAGTCATGTTTACGAGAGTCCTCATAAATATCCAACTTGAGGTTCTTGGAGAAGAGATTAGTTTGTTCATTGTGTTAAAGAGATCAAATGCTGGGAAAAGAATAGACTCTTATAAAAAGCAACATAAGAAAATAGGGAGAAAATGAAAACAAAAAAAAAAACAAAGATTGGTAGAAGCATATATAAGGTAAAATAAACAAAGGGTGGCAATTTACAAGGCAGAGGCAATGAAATTGATTAGTCAACCTTGTTTCAAACGGATCGCTAGCGTGAGATTTTGGGAGAGAGCGGCCAACAAAGTGACTGATTAGTAATCAAGATTGGTGACCGATTTTTTAATGGTCATCTAGTCGGTCACTTCCCCTTGGGACATGCACTTACTTTTTATTTGCTTAATTAGCGACGGATAGGCACAATCACTTTTTTGGTCACTAGGATTGGTTGCCATTGTGAGTTTCTGTTGCTGTAGTGTAAGGGGTTTTTTGTAGTTTACTCATCTTATATTTGTAGTGATTTTAAGATTTTGGTCAATTGCACTTTTAATTAAGGTTTGGACTAATTACACTTGCACCACAGGTTAAAAAACCTACTTTTTTTAACCCCCCCCCCCCCCCCCCCCCCCCCACCCCCTACTTTTTAGTAATTATACGTTTCAGTAAATTTAAATTATTTAGTATGTAACTGTATTTTGCAATACCTTTTTTCATTAGCAAGAAACAGAATCATCGAAGATATTTCCCAATAAAGCAATATAAACAAACAGTGGCAACAAAAAGAACAACAATAAACAAGCAAATGAGTGTAAGAGGATGATATTTCGACGTGTATTATTTTTTCTTGATTGGCAACTTATTTGTGAAGGCCCTAAACGATAAGAAATTGGGACTTAATTGGGGTTAATTTGATTGTCAAAGGGACTCTTATTAATTAAGGTTGCGTGATCTTCAAGTCATGGGGTTGCCTAATTAAGTAGTATACAAATTCGAATGACCCTAACTATATATTCGTACACATACTAGAAAGCAAACCATACGCAAAAGAAATGGCCATCCCTAACTCTCTCAAACCTATTCCACTTCCTATGCTTCCCACCGGATTCAAGTTTCGACCAAGCGACAAGCAACTCTTGGGCCACTGCCTGTACAAGAAGGTGGCCGGACCGGCATATTCCGACGCCTTTGTGAGGGAATGCGACATCTACGGCGAGCAGGAGCCATGGGAGATATGGAGAGACTTCGGTGGGGAGACCAAGGCCGACTCCAAGGATCTCCACTTCTTCACCAAGTTGAAGTCCAAGACCACAAATGGCTGGAGGAAAGATCGAACCATCGGCCGCGGTACGTGGAAAGGAGAGGACTCGGGTACCAAAGTGTGGGGCGATCTCGATCACAGGACAAAAGAGAGGAAGTTGCTGGGCCTCAAGAAGCGATTTCGGTACGAAACCGGGAGGGGTGGAGCTCTGCGGCAGAAGCTGGATGCGCGGTGGATCATGTTCGAATACGCCCTCGATGCCTCCTCGTTGCCTCCCTCTTACGAGGCCAAGAACTACGTTCTTTGCGTGCTTCGGGGGCTGAAGAACAATAAGAGGGAGGCCGATGATGAGCCAACGGTGAATGTTGCTGCTAAGCGCTTGGAGACCGAGGAGGTCGCACCATTCCACAACTGTATCGGGTATGGTGGCACTTCATCCTTCAATAACCCATCTGTGGAGCCGTGTTTTGTGGCTGATGGGTCTCAGCAGTATCATTATCCTATTCCTGCATCTACCTTGTTATACTTAGAAGAGGAAGCTTATGATCAGATGGCTTCGAAAGAAGCAGTCCGGGGTGATGAATGACCTACGCAGAAGATGTGGAAGTGTACGACATGGTGATGAAGGAACTCGACAAGGAAGGGCAGCCATCTGTAGATCATCATCCTGAACCGACTGATCATTCTTGTGATATTCTTCAGGAGCAGCATCATGAAGAAGAGACGAGTGAGGTTTGTGCAGAAGATGAATTTGATACACCGATGGAGGAACCTGTTCAGCCATCATCATCACATGTGGGCGATGAAGGCCAGAAGGGCAGGCCATTGATTATCGAGATTGGGGATTCTGATGAAGATGTGGAAGCTGATGAAAAGGATGAGCCGAGGATCATAATAGATGTTGAGCAGTATGATGATAATGTGAAGAGCGGAGCCAATGTTGCTGAAACTGAACAAGAGGTAGGTGGTGGTGACAACCTGCAGCAAGAAGACGACTTGAGCTGGTTGGAGGAGATCGACTTCGATGCATTTGAGGGTAGCTTTCAAGATATGGGCTTCGATTCTTTCTTCGCCGACATGCCAGAGAGTTCGTTCGACATCAGTGCCTGCGGATTCAAGGCTGCTGATGCCTTTGCTTCGCCAAGTCTTGACATTGCTACTAATTAACTACTAGTCATTAGTTAATTTGTGTAAAGTATCTGACCAAATTTAGAAGCTAGCATTTTAATTTGTGTCTGACAACTGATCTGATGTAGATGCCGGGAAGGCTTTTTTGTGGCAATAAAATTATATGTTTTCTTTTCCTTATGTATGTAACTATAGAGTGATGCTCTTCTTCTCTAAACTAGCAGCAAGCAAAGGAGTGAATTATTTAGCTGCAGGTTCGATCATTTTGATCTTGTCTGCAAGCGTACGTTGTGGGTGGGATATCTATATCTATCTGAATATTTCCAAATTTGAAAGTTGATTAGTTCTCCTATAGATCAACTCTTAGGGATTATTAACACTAGTGACAAAGGAGAATAAGACTAGAAGAGCTGTCATTTTGCAGAGGGTTGTGAATAAGGCACAGTGACTTGCTGCACAAGAAAGTTATGCTGATGTGGTGTTCTGATTCAACGTAACTTATTAATTAAAGAGGCTTCAGATTTGGTCTCCGTAATAACATTTCATAGACTATCTAGCCAGGTACTTACTCATAAATCCCATATCTGTTTTTTTTCTTTTCAACGTGAGTAGGTTGAGTTTCAAACCCAATTAATATTCCTGAAGAACCCTACAATAGCCGGTGTCCACATATAAACTAAAAACACTATTGGCATGTATGATATTATATCTCCTTGGGTAAGTGGAGAAGGCTTAAGGATGAACCAAAACATAGAAAATCATGCAACTGTGACAATCAAAACATAAGAGAGAATGACTACAAAGATAAAAGACATATGAAGCAGGGATAAGTAGCACCAAAGGAGCATTAAGCAGAAAATGAAAAAGGACCCACTAGTGGCCAATTTGGTCATAAAATGCTACAGGACAAAGAACACCTAGCAAGAAAGGCAAGAATGCGAACTCTGAAGTTGTACCAGTGATGATAGATCCCAATTAATCCTTCTTCCTATCAACGTGTTGTTCTTTGCTGTGTTGGGCATCACATTAATAACCCACGGCAGTTAGCTGCCCTTGTTTTGGCTTTGTTCAGAAGTCGAATGCGTCTTGTGTGAGAAGTTATATACATTTACTTGCTAAATTTTCAGTCGTATTTGCTTATTGTTTTTTTTATTCAGAATCAAATATAATACGAGTACAAGATTTGAGCAGATATTCATATAATATAAGGGCAAAGAAAACACCTAGTTTTTGGGGAATTTAAGGTAACCGAACCAGTATTTAATGACATTGTTTGAGATTCAAAGAGGGGAAAAACTTTCGAACCCTGACTATTGCTAAGCCCGAGTGTCCCTATTGCTAATTGGACTAGGAGACGACAATATTTGATTACTATTGTCCTAAACATATGTCTATTGGTATCTCATGCCGAAAATAAGTTATTATATAAATAAAATTTTCGCAAAAAGTACTTCAATTCAAATATTGTTTAGAAAAAAAATATGTGGTAAGGTTAAAATATGAACTTGCAAAACAAGTGCACAATACTTATTGTAAATGAAGAAAAATTATTCGGGAGTTATACCTATTTCAATGTTAGATAGTACTATAACTTAAGCCAGGTAAGGATAATTCTGCTTACATAAAAAAAAAAAAAAAAAAAGGACAAAAACATTGTTGTATGTGTACTCATTGTTGTTATCCATGTGATAATTCTTTAGTTTCAAGTCGAACTTTTGGGGCAATTCACCTATGATCTTTCATCCTCATCAGCGACGAGAATGTGTACTCATTGTTGTTATCCATGTGATAAGCTTCCCTGTTCTAGTTCTACGCCCAAAAATCCTATCCAATAGTTGACGACTTGCACGCTAGTGTAATGGGGCTCCCTAACCTCCCCTTCAATCTTTGTCTGGCCCATCCCTACCATACACCTACAAAAGGACCCTTTTGTATGTGTATGGTACAGCAATTTACAGAACATTTAACAACTTGGCTTCAGGCGTGGATAATACGCTGCGTGGTAACTCTTCTATAACAAAATGATCATAGGACAAAGCAAAGCAAATTTGCATTACAAGCAACGAAGAAAAGTACATCCTGAAAACAAAATACTTGTTTTGTAGAGTAATATAGTATGGCAATTTGGCAGCCACTAAAGAAAACTAATAATAGTCTTAAAACTTGCAACGCAAACACACAAACACATTACCGAGTGAAGAAACACACAAATCCAAACTGCAGAGATATAGAAACAGATATTTTTCAGTGAAGAACCACCCAAAGCCAAACTGCAGAGATACTCTTGGAGCTCAGAAACCGCCACGGAGGCGGAGAACAAGGTGAAGTGTAGATTCCTTCTGGATGTTGTAGTCAGCCAAGGTACGTCCATCTTCAAGCTGCTTTCCTGCAAAGATCAACCTCTGCTGATCCGGGGGAATCCCTTCCTTGTCCTGAATTTTGGCCTTCACGTTATCAATTGTGTCTGAGCTCTCCACCTCCAAAGTAATGGTCTTTCCTGTCAGGGTCTTGACAAATATCTGCATCCCACCACGGAGGCGAAGCACCAGGTGAAGTGTTGATTCCTTCTGAATATTGTAGTCAGCAAGCGTCCTCCCATCCTCAAGTTGCTTGCCAGCAAAAATGAGTCTTTGCTGATCTGGTGGTATACCCTCCTTGTCATGGATTTTAGCCTTCACATTATCAATGGTGTCAGAACTCTCCACTTCCAAAGTGATAGTCTTGCCAGTCAGTGTCTTGACAAAAATCTGCATACCACCACGAAGACGGAGAACCAAATGAAGGGTCGACTCCTTTTGAATGTTATAGTCAGCAAGTGTTCGACCGTCCTCGAGCTGTTTCCCAGCAAAGATAAGCCTCTGCTGATCTGGTGGGATGCCCTCCTTGTCCTGGATTTTGGCCTTCACATTGTCAATGGTGTCAGAGCTCTCAACCTCCAGAGTGATAGTTTTGCCCGTGAGTGTCTTGACAAAAATCTGCATACCACCACGCAGACGGAGAACCAAATGAAGGGTTGACTCCTTTTGAATGTTGTAGTCACCAAGTGTACGACCATCTTCAAGCTGCTTTCCAGCAAAGATAAGCCTCTGCTGATCCGGTGGGATGCCTTCCTTATCCTGAATTTTGGCTTTGACATTGTCAATGGTATCAGAGCTTTCCACCTCCAAAGTGATTGTTTTCCCAGTGAGTGTTTTCACAAAGATTTGCATTCCACCACGGAGGCGGAGCACCAAATGGAGGGTGGACTCCTTCTGAATGTTGTAGTCAGCTAGGGTCCTGCCATCCTCAAGCTGTTTACCAGCAAAAATAAGCCTCTGCTGATCTGGAGGGATGCCCTCCTTGTCCTGAATCTTGGCCTTAACATTGTCAATGGTATCAGAGCTTTCAACCTCAAGTGTGATGGTCTTGCCAGTGAGGGTTTTGACAAAGATCTGCATCTGAATTTGGACAACAGTACAAACAAATTTGTCAGGCAATGTCAAACAATACTAGAGATAGCAGGACAATACAATTACAAACAAACAGCTAAAAGTTCTGTCCAAGTCCAATATCATGTCATTACAAGATTTCCCAATCCCACAGGTTCTGGGGCTTCAAGCTTTTGAATTTTATTTAAACAAGATACTTCTAGAATTCAGAAAAGCCTAACATAAATTATTCACACACACACACATGAAAAAGTTGGGTTACCAAGCTCATTAGCTTAACAGGTTTCAATCTATAATCACATTCAACAAAAATAGATAAACATTCACAAACAAACCTATATCCCACAAGACCTAGAGCACATGTCATATAGATGCATGAAATTAAAGAGCAATCTCCCAATTCCTTCAGCTGTAAAAGGATTCAAATTCAGAATCACGTCTAACAAAGGAGGAACAATCACAAAGCCCATATTCTGCAAATTCCAGACCATAAGTCATATCCATACGGAGAAAGAAACAGCGATTTTCCAATCCCTTAAGCCGTAAAACATTTCAAACCTAGAATCATGTTGAACAAAAGAAAGAACAAGAAAGCACTCAATATAGAAGGCCATGGATCACGATCCAGAAATTATCTGCCCGAACAGATATATCAAACAGATCAAGACTCCGTTCGCAGGAAATCAATCAACAAGCGACATGAATGAAAATTCGTATGTCTCAACTAAATGAACAAACAACTCAAACCCTAACCCCAACACGAGAAATGAATCAAAAGCTTAGAAAGGAATCAAAACCAGAAACGAAGACCTATTTTGATAGGAAACCTTGAGATAAATAATTCGAAGACAGAGAATTAGAGCTTACATACCTTGAGAGGAAAATTACGCCCACAACTTCGATTGAAACGAGACTTTGTCTATGGATCGGGGGTGCTGATGAGCGATGAGCGCAGAGAGATGGAGCTCTAAATTTATAGCCCTAGTGGGGATCCGAAATGTCGAAACCGCCCTAAAATCGACCCGCTTATAATTTGCCACGTCATAATTTTTGTTCCACGGATTTGGTCAGATCGTTCGTCATCATCAATTGGATGTAATGCTGGAAATGGGCCAGGCCGAGCCCGAGCCTAGCTCGGGCTCGGCCCTATCACAATTCGGCACTGCTCAAGCTCGAGCTCGAGTTGCTCAAACCCTTTTTTTTAGGCTCGAGCTCGACTCGAAAGTGCTGGAGGCTCGAGTACAAATACCAGGTGAGACGAGGCGGAGCCGACCACAACCGATTTTGAAGCGTCGGCGTCACAAAGTGGAAGCGTCGGTTCGTCGGAGACAAGAGGGAATCGGAATCCATTGCGAAGTATAAAGGCGACTAGGCAAGGCCGCGAGAGAGAGTGCGACGACGCTGATGAATCCGACGGAGAGAGTGACGATCTGAAACTAATTTGAATGAAGGCACTGACGACGGCCTAACGCTGATGAATCCGATTCCGACAAGTGACACCGCGACAAAGAGAGTCGAGACTCGAGAGTCAAGAGACTGGGTGGTGTGATGATGTCTGGGTCGAAGCGACGAAACCCCAGCCACTAGAGTCTGCGTCTGCGAGAAAGAGGCCGAGACTCGAGAGGGAGTGGGGGCGGAGTGGGGACTAAGAGGAAGGGGCGAAGGGCCGAAACTGCCGAAGGGGAGTGGGCTCACTGGGTTGGAACTAAGGGAAGGCCCAATAATATAAATAACAAGCCTGGTAAGCTCGAGGGCCTAAAGGGCCGAATATGTGTGGGCTCGAGCTCGGCTCGAAAATAACTCGAGCCCAATTTTCGAGCTCGAGCTCGAAAATACCCAACTCGAAAATCTCTTACTCGAGCTACCTGAATAAAGCCTGGCCCATTTTCAGCCCTAATTGGATGCTTTGCTTGAGAGGGTTTTGTAACCCTAATTTGACCTGACCAAGGTATTATATGGATTTTGGATTTTGTTTTTAACGAAAAGTTTTTCCTGGGTTCTTTTGTTTTGTTTGTTTTTGTCAAATTTATAGTGATTTTTCTTGCCAAGGTAAATTTATTTAGGTCGAAGAGATTCCGACACCTTAAATAATAAATTTTAGTTCAATTCAAGATCATGTGTATAAAAGAAAAAAAAAACAGAGCTTACCGATTATTGTAAGAAGATTAATATTCCGTAGATCAGAAAATACTCCGAATGCATGAAAAGGGGGGGAAAAAAAGATTTGTCTTGTTTATCTTGTTTATTTAGGTAGCCAACCAGACAATTGGGCGGGTGTGGAAAATGATGGCAATCACATAGGTTGAAAATTGAAATATGAAATGAATGGAAGGTAACTGACATTCTTTCTACTCTAATTTTGTCAATTTTTTACTTCAATTATAAAATTACTTGAGTGGCCAATGAAGCCTTCTAACTTTTATTCTGTAAGCTCCATTAGTCTTATAATTATTAAAACTATCATGTGTCTGATGGAACAGTCAGATAGCACTTAGTGGTATTTAACTCAAAACACATAAGAATATTTTTTACCACCTTTAAGAAGTAAGGTGGCAACATGGGGCAGAGAGAATGTGGTAATGTAGACACGAGGAGAGGTCTGACTTTTCAAATGGAGGAGGGGCCTCCGATTGAGCTTAACTTTTCAACATGGAGTAAGGGTCAAGGGATGGATTCAAGGTGGCAAGGTGGCGGAGTTCCACACCTAGCGAGTTCCGTAGAAGGTGGCGGAGCAGAGAAGAAAAGAGGAAGGCAACGGATTCAAGGTGGAGATCTGTGAGATCGGCGTCACCAAATATGTCCCATTTTTCCGGGAGGAGCTGGTGAATCCATCGCTAGTGCCAACCTGAGAAGTGAATCCCGTGTGAAACTCCTATCAATTTCTTTGAGCGGCTCGTAAGTGTCATCACTGAACTGGGTATATCTGGCTTGGTGAAAACTAGGTCCACAAAAGAATCTTCAAGATCTATGATTGCTGAAAGCGAGGCAAAAGAGCGAGTTCGACCCGCGAACGATCAGCCCCTTATAGTTTTGATACTAGTACCAGTAACTCCCCCACCACCACCTTGCCCAAGATTTATTCCAGTTCCAGTCGAAGGACAAAACTTCTGAGAACCACTTTTAAACAATTGTCTCCAATGATGATTTCGCTTCCGAAAAAAGAGATTTGACTTTGATTCTCAAGAGAAACAGATCCTGATGCAGGACTTCTTTCAATCGGACAAAAGAAAATATCAAAGAATCTTGCACCTCATCGGCAGCAAACTCTTTATCTATCAATAGAAGGGGATGTAACTCCGCCATTCACCCTCACTTGTCCCATTTTCGGCGGGTGTTGGTGGTCAAAGGCAATGTGTGACGAATTGGAGGCTCATTGAAGATTGATCAGTCTCCATGTGAACCAGCCGAGCTAGAGGTCGGCCACAAATCACCACCTTACTTCTCAAACAAGCCTTATGTGTCATAAGTTAAACAACGTTAAGTGTCATTTATATGACTAATGGAGCTTACGGAATAAACGTTAGATGACTCCATTGATAACTCAAGTAATTTTATTGAAATGGAAAAATTGACAAAATTGGGGGAAAAAAATGTCCTTCCCCCTAGTCCCAAATAGAGCAGCTTTAGTTTGATCCTTCCTGACCTTAGTAGCGTGGCAACAAAGTAAGGAATTAATCCCATCACATTATTACTGGATAATTACTCGTTAACTTAAAGAATTATTGGCTAAATTTATAAAGATACCAATATGCAACAACATGATAAAGTACGAGACCATTAACCTATGACATTGAGGTTAGGGAGGGATTCACCAATAAAAATTTCTTTTATTGAACGAACTAGCTCCAGCCTTCAAATCTATTACTTCCCTTTCTCTAATTAAATTGAACTAAAAAGCTGTACTTGGCGGTAGGCTAATGCATTAATTTGGTTGCGACTAAACTGAACCAAATTACAGTATTGAAACTAAGTTTTACAAAGTATTTCAAAAGCAAGAGCAAAGGACATTAACGATAGTAGAAAAACATCACTTTTTAAAATTTAAGTTAGTAGAAATGTTGTAAAAATAAAATCATAAGCGGTAGTTGAAAGCAAGAATAGGAGCACAAGAGCGGGAGGAGTGAAAAAAAATAAAAGATTTATGTGACTGAGTATCAAATTTGAATCTAATTAAATTCGGGTAAATTACACCCGCTACCCCCAACCTTTAATTATTGTCTCACTTCTAACCCTAATCTTCACTTTGTTCATTCCATATCCCTAACCTCAATAAAACGTTTGATTTTTGCCCCCTTTTGGACGGAAATAGTTATCTCAAACGGAAAAGGCCACGTTAGTAGATTACTCATGGGGAAAATGCTTGTTTTAACCCTTATAAAAATCCCCTTTTATAAAAAAAGTCTTAAAACTTTTAAATCTAACAAAAATTCAAGCAAACCTCTCTTATCTCTCATCCCTCTCTGGCGGCGCCATCTTCGGCCTCTCATCCAAGGGATTGAAGATAACATCAGCATAGGAAGGAGGCTCAATGCAAGAGCTGTTGTCAGAACCGTTAGGGTCTCGGTACGCAGACGGTAGGGCTGAGCATGGTTCGGTTTGGTGTGGGTTAGTAGCGGAACCGCACCAAACCGAAAATCCTTCGGTTCTGCAAAAATGCGAACCAACCCGAGAACTGAGAACCGACCAGAACCAGAACCATGGTTCTGGGTTTTCGGTTCTAGGTCCTCGGGTCTGACGGTTCCACACCAGATTTCTTTCAACTCAACAGATCAACATATACAGCAAGAATGAGTAAGACTCTAATACAACAAATCAACATATACAGCAAGAACTTTACAATCTTTCTCATTGCCTCATCTTTTTCATCTATCTCTTGAAGAATTTGGCACTCTACTTGAAACCCTAATTCTTTCTCTGTTTCGAACTTTGAAGAACAACTGAAGAGAGACGAATCACGGAATCGGTAGCTGAGAAATGGAAATGGAGTGACAGATCAGACGATATTGAATTAAAAAATGGTAATACCCAATGTGGACCATTCATTTTTGTTTAAAAGGATATTCAAACCCCTATACTTTCTAAACTTTCATATTTACCCTTACATTCTACATAATATATAATATACATGTAAACTAATGTATAATTAAGCTCGGTTCGGTTCCCCTTCGGTTTGGTTCCACATGGAACCGAAACCAACCCAAAAACCAATGGTTTTTTGACAGATGAAACCAACCCACGAACCATGAACAATTTTTACCCAACCCAACCCTACCCACCCCTATTGGGTTGGGTAAACCTATGGTTCTACCCAACCCATGCTCACCCCTAGCAGACGGCACGAGGAGTGGATGAGAATCGAAGGGCGTAATGATGATCGGCAGCGAGAGCGGGTGATGTGAGGCGTCCGCGAACGATGAAATGGCGTTCCGGTAATTGGAGTAGGAGTGGTTGCTTTGGTTTCCGTTGACGGTGCAATCGGAGGTCTCATCGAGCACGAGGCTCTCCATTTCCTCACCGGAAGCGTAGAAGTGGGCTTCATCGAAGCCCTAGTTCTCGGAGCCCATCATCTTGAACCGAATTGAAATCAATCGCAAGACTAAGAGTTGAATAAAATCAAGAAGAAGCTGAATCAGAGGCAATGATGGAGGAGAAGAAGCGGGGATGGGTGAGCGACGGCGGAAAGGGAAGCCAAATCAAGAGGAAGTCGAATCGCAGGCCGGAGATGAGAGGACAGGGCGGAAAGGGAGGCCGGAGATGGCACCTCTGGAGAGGGAGGAGAGGTAAGAAATGTTTACCCGAATTTTTGTTAGATTTAAAAGTTTTAAGGCTTTTTTGCTCAAAGGGATTTTTTCAAGGGTTAAAACAAACAATTTCCCAATGAGTAATCTGCTAAGGTGGCTTTTTCTATTTGAGAAAACTATTTCCGCCCAAAAGGGGGCAAAAATGAAACATTTTATTGAGGTTAAGGATATGGAATGAACAAAGTAAAGGTTAGGGTTATAAGTGAGACAACAATTAAAGGTTGGGGATAGCGGGTGTAATTTATCCAATTAAATTCCATCAAGTTTTCGCTCCAAACCGGTCCTACGTTTTTGGTGTAAATTGTACTGGGTCTATTTTTTTTTAATGATCCAAAAAACAGAAAAATGATCCAATTATATTCTACAATTACGATTAAAATTACGATATGATTCTATGACTGCAATTTAGAGAAACCAGAAAATCATTCCATGCAGAACCTTGATTTTGACAACATTGACATCATTAGTTTACACTTGGAAGGACTCCTCTTAACATAGAAACAAACCTTTTACTCTGTTCCTCAAGACATGAGAGCATGAACAAAGAACAATAGTATGACATGCATAGCATTCAGCTAGATGAATGCTAATTCCAACACCCACCCTCTCTCTCTCTCTCTCTCTCTCTCTCTCTCTCGCTCTCTTCCTGAGAGCCTGTTATTGCACCGCATATACGCCAAATACTATCCTGTTTATACACAAGAACCTTGGAATTTACAAGCAAATTATCCCTTCTGCAAGGTCACAAATAATTACACACCAACAGCTAGAGAAAGTTGAGTATTACTCACCCGACTAAGATTGGTAATAATATCTGTGAGAGCTCAGATTGCTTTGATACATCATCCTTACCTACCAAGCACCAACTTAAATACTCATGAAAGGAAGACAACTTAGCCATAGCAACGGATTGGCTCATTGCACCCCTTCTCAGCAGATTGTTTTGAGCCAAAACGGCCTCCTTTTGCCAGGTACTCCTGATGGTATTCCTCTGCTCTGTAGAACTTCTTTGCAGGTAAAATCTCAGTCACGATCTTCCTGTCCAAGAGCTTCTGCTGTCGTTCCAGGGACTCTTTAGCTGCTGCCTCCTGCTCAGGGGTGTAATAGTATATGCCCGACCTGTACTGTGTGCCAACGTCATTTCCCTGTCATCAAGACTTAGATATCATTAGGATTAGCTGAACAATGATGGCTGGCAATAAGTATAGATGACCCAAAATCAGGGTTTACTCACGACATGGAGAACCATCAGAACTGTTTGTCTAGTTGTTATATACAAATACAAATAAAACCAAGAACAGAGTAGATTAATACTCCCACCATCCCAATAAGGATGACTCTTCCGATTATCAGGAAATTTAAGCATGTCATATCCTTTGTAAGGTGAAGTAATTTACCAAGACAAATAGGTGGAATATACAAACAGTGGTCAGATATGATATAAGCGAAAAAGTTTCTGATGAGGGTGGAATTTTGACCCATGTTCACCAAGTGCAGAAAAATCCACCCACAGCTTAGCCTCAAGACACCTCAGAATTAATCCACAAACACAACAAATTGGATGGCTACGTTACAACAAATCAAATGCCACACCCTAAAAGGTATAATATTTCAAGAACCTCAAGCATAGATGTTACAAGAGCGTCCAAGGGCAAGAAGCATACTAATCAATACTGCTTAGAAACCTATTCTAGGGATTAAACACTACATCTTCTTGGAATAAAACGGGATCCACCTACTTCAGAATTGATAAGATTTTTGGAGTTGCTCCAGAAAAACTTACTGTAACAAAAGATGTCTCAAGAACTGTTAATAAATTACATACACAAAATACAAGCAGAAAATAGAACTCCATGAAACAGCAAATTCGAAAGATAAAACTGGTAAAGTCAATTGAGAACTAGTCTACGAAAAATCTGAAAATATATACAACTAAGATTAACATCCATGCAAGTATGAAAAAGCGCATGAAAACAAAACAAGGCACACTCACCTTCCTCACAAAAAGCATAGTAAAATTATAAACTGCCAAAGTGCGTGCCGGAAAGAACAGAATGTCACACAGTTTGGGACGAAAACAATGATCAAACCAAAAGAATAGACAAAAGTCAAACAAAAAACAAAAACACTGATGGAACTTGCTACTGGCAGAATTACCTTTCAAATTTACTTCATCTAGAGGCAACCAATAATTTGGCATCCCAGACCAATTAAAAGGTACTGGTGAAAGATCTTGTCTAACATTAACCTTCAGAAAACCCCATCAAGTCATCCCAAACAATCCATAACATGGTAGACAAGATTAATTGCGATGTCAAACTCTTATAAACAAACCAGTTTAATCAACCAATCAACCAAAACCCAAAACAACTAGTCAAAGACAAGCTAGCGAAAGTTGTAATCAAGCCCTAAGATCGTCCATCAGCCCTAAACCCTACTTATAAACAGGCAATTCTTGAACTTGCAGCAGACAAAGAACACCTAATACATCAACCAGAGAGAAAAGGGAAGCGAGAAATGAAAACCCGAAACCACCTGGCGATTAGGCGTGGTTGGGTCATGGCGAGCCCAGAACACATCAAGCAAGTGCTCATAGCTGCAATCCTTGGGGTCATACTGGACCCTCACGACCTCACTGTGGTTGGTGGTCCCGGAGCAAACATCCTGATAAGTGGGATTAGGCATGAACCCTTGGCTGTACCCGACTTCGGTCTTGGTCACGCCGGGGTCTCTCTGGAAGGCCAATTCGACGCCCCAGAAGCAGCCGGCGCCGAACTGGGCGAACTGCTGACCGGCCTCCGGGACGTCGTCGTCGGGGCCCTGAGCGATGGAGGAGTTGGCGTCGGGCGATGCGTTGGGGCGGAAGGAGCCGAAACCGAGGTTCTTGAGGATGTTCATGGGGGCTGCGCGGAGAGAGATGTGCCCGGTGGTCTGGGGGAAGGAGAGAGGGAAAGAGATATGGAGCTTTGGAGAGTGGGAGAGGACAGGTCTGGCGATGAAAATGGAGGAAGATGAAGTGAGAAGGGTACTTAGCATTCTTGGTTGAGGGTTTTCGTCTGTGCACTGCAGGGACGCTTTTCTGTAGAATATTTCTTCTGGGGTTGGTTTTGCTTAGTCGAGGAAGAACTGGGGATTATGTGTACCATTTTCTAGTGCCTTCTGGCCCTTCCCTGTTTGGTTAACAACAACCAAGCCCTTGGAAAGTAGAAAACGGTTATAGTTTACCCTGTACTTCGAAAATTATTACTATATCCGACAAAAGTCAGAAAAAGAATTTCTTGCAGTATGTTTTTTTATACATATGTGCAGCGCTCTTTCGCTGTGTGTGTTTTTTTACTTTTTTTCTGGGTAATGGTCCAGGTTAAGGTGAGCACTATCAGTGGTGGATCCAGGTTTTTAGGTTCGGAGGGCTAGATAAATGCAAGACTAACAACAGTCAAAAACCTAAGAGAAAAAAATTATTTAAATAATTATTTATAAAATTAATTTTTATAAAAAATTATTTAAATAATTATTTATAAAATTAATTTTATATAAAAAATTATTTAAATAATTATTTATAAAATTATTTAAAACATTTAATTTTTGTTGTAAATTCATTTCTAAGTTCTCAACTATTGTATATTTATCTCAATTTGATCACTAATAACATTAACTCTTGGTGAAATAGCAAATTTGTAATGTCAGACAATAATTTTGGATGAATATGTAATATTTAAGAGGTTGTGGACACAACTTGTAATGAAAGTAAAGATTTATGACTGCTGGCGCAATTTACTCTTTTAATTTCTACACCAGTTGGGGGGAAAAATATCCCACTTGGTCCTTAACTCCTTACAAAATAACCAAATTAGTAGCTAATATTTATAGACTTCCAAAATTCTTGGGGGCAGCACCCCCCAGCTTTACGTGGCTCCGCCAGTTTGCACTATTCAGTATTCATCAACAGTGATAAACATTGTACATTGCTCTTCTAGCTCTTAAACATAAACATTGTCCATTGCTCTTCTAGCTCTTAAACTTTTTTTTTTTTCAATTTTAAAGATTTTGTCTTTTTGGTCCCCAACGTTTATTTTCTCAAATTTGGATGCCCGAATAACAAATTGTCGCAACAACGCTCCATCTATCTACCAAAAGCTTTTGAAGCTTTTCCTTACCAACAATTTTCAGATTGAAAAGTTCAAGTTAGATTTTTGTATACAGCCACAGTATGTCACCAATCTTTGATTTGTTTGATTTTTTTATTGAAGAAAAATTAGACAAAGCAACTACATTCTACGGGCCTGACTAAAGGCACTTCCCGCCTTTCAGCTGACAAATGATACATGACTTTTGCAACGAATGAAAAAACCGACATCCCAAATTGCAGGGAATTACCCATCCAGCGAGGACGTGCGTGCAGCTATTCCCTTCGTGGAGGGTAGGCAGTAAAAAAAATCTGATAGCTTTTTTATCTTTACAAAATTATGTGGTATGCAATTATTTGTAGAATCAACTAAAATTTTGTTATCCACTAATCATTTAAAGGCCTGCATAGTAATATACCAAACTTATCTACAATATTTTAGAAAAGTTGTAGCACAATGTAACAATGAAAATTTCTCATTTGTTAGTAAAAAAGTAATAGATATATAGTAATTTTTTTTATGTGTGAAGCCAACAACTATATATGATACTCTTTTTGTCCCGGAAGGTTTGCTCCATTTATATTTACACGTGGTTTAAGAAAAGTCCACCAATTTACACATTTACCCCTCCATTATCTCTTTTTCTCATGTCTGTCTGTCTGTCGGTTTGTCATCTGTTTGTCCGTCGTCTGCTTGTCCATTGTCCGTCTATTCGTCCTCTGTTCATCACGTTCCTTTGTCCATCGTCCATCTGTCTTCAATTGTGTCGTCATCCTTCTGTTCCGGGCTCCATTCACGTCGCCTTTCCGCCTCCAGGATCAATTCGCGTCACTTCTCTGCCTCCAGGCTCGATTCCATCGCATCGCCTCTCCACCTTTGACCATGATTCACGTCGCCTCTCCGCCTCCAACCTCAATTCGCGTCACCTTTCCGCCTCTGACCTTAATCGCGTCACCTCTCCGCCTGCGGTCTCGATTCGTATCGGCCTACTCACCTTTATCCTCGATTCATGTCCCTTCCTTGATTCACCTCCTCATCGCATTGCTCCTTCATAAACCATCTCACCGAACGCCATCCTCATTTGCATTGCCCATTGGCATGTTTGGTTGATGAAGGGCAAAACCTCACCAGAGAAAAAGAGAGAGAAAGAGAAAGTGGGGTCTCTAAAGAAGAGACTAATGTATTAACATGGGTACAATGGTAAATGAAATGTGAAAACGATACTAAAAAAGAAAATAGTGCAAAGTTTTGGGACTACCTGAAAAGAAAAATGTAGCAAAATTTATAGGACGGAAGAAGTAGTAATTGGCGAAGCACGACAGCAACTTTTTAGATTTATATTGCCTCTTTCTCAAATTAGTTGAAATATTTAAATTTTTTATAAAAATTAAGAAAGAGGGGGAAAATTATGTGTTGTTTTCACTTTATCCTTCTTACATGTAAAGCAGAAAATATATAAAATAAATAAATATTATAATAATAGTTTAAAGAGTAATATAATAAAATAATTTACTAGATATGAAATATTATAAAGATTTAGAACCACTGAAAATAGAATATACTATAAAGTATAAGCAATTTGAAATGAAAGGAGTAAACAAATATTACCCCTTCAAACATTTAATAATTACTAGTTTTAATGCTTTATAAACAAATCTACTTCATCAAGTTTCTCACATGTCAAAAATTATTAACACAGCAAACCACATGTGCTAGCTTATTGTTGGTAGCACCATTGATGTTGAATACTTCAACCCTCTCAAATTTTTTACAACATATTATATTTTATATCTTATATTGTCCCAAATTTTTATAAAATTTTCATATTTATTAAATTAACTTTAACTACAATTTGTCCCATGAGGTTTAGGTGATTACATTTTGTCCCCTTCAATTTAAAAAATATACACTTTACCACCCATTTTTTTAATACAGTTTAATAGCAACTTCTGAAATCTTAATTTAAACTATACAATTGTCATCTTCAAACAATTTCAATATGTATTATGTATAGTATTTTTTATAATTAATTGATATTTAAAAATAATGTTTTAAAAATTGAAAGAAATACAGAAAAAAACTGATAATTTAAAATATCTATTAATTATAAAAAAGTACTATACATATTAAAATTACTAGAACATAGCTACAGCAATGTCTAAATTAATATTTCAAAAGTTACAATTGGACTGTATTAAAAAGACAATGGTAAAGTGTATATTTCTTATCCATACCGGTACAAGAGATCTTAGCAGTTCTGGTCTCTACCATTGTCTCCGAAGCTGTCTTTAATGCGAGGAAATGAGTTATCTCGGAGAAACGAGCAAGACTTACACCGAGGTCGTTGAGGTTTACGTTTGCAATCGGGATTGAGCCCCTGCTGCTTTAAGGAAGAAAAATATGAAAAGCTCAGATGATGATGTCCTTTTTTATGATGACCCGCAAAAGTAGATTGTAGGTTTCTTTACAATTTAAAGAATATTATCGATCTGATTATGCTGTTAAGTACAAATCTTAAGTTTTACTTTCTCTTTTTTTGTTTTCCTAGAATGTTTCATTATTTTCAAGTGTAAGACACATTCCAAATTATGTAAATGCTGTTTGACTTTTTCATTAATAAAAATAACACCGGCGGTGTTTCTTCTAAAAAAAATATATTTCATAAAATTACTATTGAAGAACGATTGCAAATATATTAAAACATATTTTTCATTAATCGCACAAACTCGGCCCAGCTCAGACACAACCCGCATCACCCTCCCCGCTTTGATACGGGTCATGTCCAGGTCCAGAAAAGCCGACCCACCGGCCACCACTAATTGAGACCATAATGGGGCGCACAGGGATTCAATCTGATCAGACGAGTCATAATGGCGACTTTTGGATGAGATACCTCTTTAATTATGTTAATGACAATAGTGATGAATCATAATTGTAACACATTTCATTTTTTTTGTTTTTTTAAAAGAATTACTCCAATGAGCTAAATTTGTAAAAATTGTGCTATTGTTACCAACCAAACTATGCTAAATACGGCTTGAGAAAACAAAGCACTTAAACTATATTTTTTGAAGTGTGTGTATGTATGTGTGTGTGTGTGTGTGTATATATATATATATTCATGTAGAAGTGTAATTATATTCATATAATGGTGGAGATAGAATTTTATATGTATGGATATTGTAGACATATATCTAATTAGGCATAGTATTGATTTTACAATTTTACCCCTTACCCTAATTTCCCTTCCTCAAACTGTTTTTTTCTCTCCCTCCTTCCTATCGGAGTTTCTCTTTCTCTCTCTCCCCCTCTCATCGTCGTAGTCACCAATTGTCGCTTTGGACTCTGATCTCCGTCATGCATCGATCTTCGTCACGCATCGATCTTCATTGCACACTAATCTTCGTCACACACCAACATCCAAGGTGAGGCGAGGCATCGTGATACATCTAATGATCACCGAGGTGAGATGTTGTGATTGGAGGAGAGGCGACATGATCCAAGACGAGGCCACGCGATTCAAAGCAAGACAACGAGATCAAAAGCGAGGAGGCGCGATGTCGATGAGACAAACGGCAAGGTGAGGGAAACAAAGAGGCGAACGGGTGAGGCAAACGTGCATGGAGGGATGGGCGTTAAGGAGGCGATGGCTGTAGAAAGAAGTGGCGGCTGTGGAAGGATAAGAGACGAGAGGCAGTGAATGAGATCATGAATGAAGGAGAGGAGTAAGATCAAATCAGATGAGAGGGAGATCGCACCAGAAACGGAAAAGAAGCCGAACGCCGCCAACCAAGAGAAAAGATCGGGACCGCAGTCGCCAGACAAGAGAAGATCGGAATGCGATTTTAATTGCCAGCCAAGAGAAGAGGCAGATTGGAGTAGAAAAGGATTGGAATCAGAGGAGGAGTTGAAGAGGTTTGGAATCGCCGAAGAGTTGAGAGAACTTTTTGTACATGTGTTTTGACATTTCAATATATTCATTTAGACATTTTCATTTATTGTTTCAGCCACTTGTAATTTTGAAGATAACAAATTTTCTACTTATCGTTATAGTCATTTTAGTATTTTTCTTCAAATACTTTTACATAGTTATTCAGACATTTTTACTTATTGATTTAAACACTTTTTTTTAAAATAATAAATTATTAGCATATTACTCAAACACTTTTACATATTTCTATAGACACTTTAATATATTTACTCAGACACTTCTACATGTTTACATTTTATCAAAGAGAACAAATTATTTACATATTATTAAAGAGAACAAATAATCTACATATTATTTCAGACATTTATACATATTTGTTCACATACTTTTCTTAATTACTTTAGACACTTTGCTTCTTTGTTTTTGACATTTATATAGATGCGAGTAATGATGGAATTTGATGGCGGTGGTGGCGGTGATGACAGTGGCAATCTCTACAGCGGCAGGATCGAGGGTAAAATTTTTGAAGGAAGAGAGAGAGTTTTAATAAGGGGCAATTTTTTCAATTTTTTGTTATGAAAATGGATTTTATGTAGAGAGTTAATGATAAGTTAGTATGTCTAATTAGACATTGGTACATAGTATAATAATTAGAATTTTATAATTTTTATCACTCAGTTCATTTTAATTTAAGTAAATTGACTTCAAAGTGGCTTATTTTTATTCTTACGTTTTTATACCCGGAACTAGTTTTAATTAAAATCCAATATTATGTAGTTACAATAATCCATTGAAAATATAATTTTTGTAATCTTATTAAATTTTTATGAATTTTTGTAGTTTACGGCATTAAAAAAATTCATAAAAATTTGATTACATTATAAAAATTTACTTTCAAATATATTATTGTATCTACATAATAATATTGGCTTTTAAATGAAATTGGTTTCAAGTAAAAAAAGATATAAAAGTAAAAATAATTTAATTGATTTAAGTTAAAATGAATTGACTCATATCAATAGAATTACTAGGTCCAATTTTTTATTTTTGAAGAATTTATAAATAAAAAAATTGCTGTCGTTACAGATGAGGCCTCCATCCAAAAAATGTATCTTAATATGGTTCCACAACCACGAATTTTTGAAAAACAACCACTACATTTAGCTGGTTTAAAAAAATATTACTAGATAATAAATCTACTTTGCTAAACATAATATTACCTAAGAAATTAAAAAGAGATTAGCTAGAAATTAAGAAAAATGGATAAGAGCTAAAAGTGATTTGGAGATAATGTTGTAAGTGTTGAAAGACATCATAGATGTTGGTGTGAAAAAATGTGAAAATGAGATTCTATATTTATAGGATATAGGAGAGCCAAAATTTTCATTCAGCCAAAATGCATTAAAAAACTAGCTGTTTTTAGGGTTAGCGGGAGTAAAATAAGGTTTTGGCCAAAAGGAGACGTTAGGAGTCGTTAGGGTGGTGTTATTATAATTTTCTTATTTTTTTAAAAAAAATTTCAGCTCCTCCCACCCGTCCAATGTTAAACCCGGCCCAGCCGACTTGGACTGTTCCATGCCTATTGCGAGGCTCAATCTCTTCATGGGCAGGTTTGTGGCCATTCATTTTTTTCCTTTCCTAGGCCCATGAAACAGCCCATCAAAATCCTACCCTGACCCGGCCCACTAAATACCTCTAGTATTAATCGGTACGGTTGAGACATAATTATGATGTCTAGAGATGACAACTGGATAAGTCGGGCAAGGTTTGGGTCAGGTCAATCAGGTTCAGGTTTAATTGGGTTAACATGTATTTGGATCCAGGTTGGGTTATTTGGGTTTGGGTTGCTTTTGGGTTAAGTGGATTTTGGGTTCTGGTTGGGTTAGGCTGGGTTTATTTGAGTTCGGATTCAATCGGGTTTAGTTATCGGGTCTTAAACCAGATTCGACTTGATTGTCGAGTTTAATCGGTTCACTGATGCATAAGCCGAAATTGCTAAATTGATTCAATTTTTTTGTTTAATTTTAATTAAAATTTAATTTAATTAGACATAAAAAATAATATAAAATTTATGAATATATATTAATATATAATTTATTTAATAAAATACTCTCTCTGTGTCAAGTTTTTTGTAGTATTCACTATTTAACAATTAATTTATGATTTTTTATTTTCAACATTTTAGTATATAAATGAAAAATGATTATATTAAATAATAAATAAAGATTTATAGTTTCTAAATATATACTTTTTAAATTTTTTTCTAACAAATAATCTCTCTTCATCCCATTTTCTTTGCTCCATTTAACTTTTCGGACTAGTTTGACTTAAATTTATTTATATGATTATTTATTAAAAAATTTAAAATATATTTAAAAATTATAGACCTACATTTATCATTCATGTATCAAAATTTTTTATTTATATATTAAAATATTGAAAACAAAAAATTATATATTATTCGTTAAAATATAAATGGTGCAAATAATTTGATATGTAAGGAATAATATGAATAAATTTAATTCAAACTATTTAAAAAAGTCAAATATTTTAAAGAATATGAGATAAAAAGGATATTATAATTTCTAAAAGCTAATTATTTCTATCTCTCTATCACCGTTTCACTGATCGTTTCCCATAACTTTTACTCACTCGCTCTACAACGCAAAACAGCTCAACAGAATAGAAGAAATCTATTTACATATATTAAATCATAATTTTTTTAAAGTCTTTATTGACCATATATTTTATATTGATTTAAGTTAAAATCCGATCTTGTTAGATTTAGTTATCAGATCAAGTTGGTTTCAGGTTTTTCTGGATTTCATTCAATTGGATTCAAGTTCAGGTTCGGATGAGGTTAGGTATAATCAGATCCAAATCGTTAATTATTCTACTTAAATCAGATTAGGTCGGATTTGGATTCCTGTGGGTTGGGTCAGATCTTTGGTCAAGTTAAATTTTATCGTCTCTAATGATATCAGCAGAAAAACAGTACCTGCCGGTTAATATTGCCGGCAGACGCATCTCGGTCGTCTCACTGGCTCGACCGTACAAGAATTTGGGCGGCACATTAAAGAAGAAATTGCAGGAACGAGAAAAAGAACTGAAGAGTCAAAACTAAAACAAGAAAAAATCAACAGAGGAGGGGCACGACAGTCGCAGGCAGATCCGCAGCAGATGATGCGAAAGAAGAAAAGAGATCTCTTGGAGCTGATAGAAGAAAGAGGAACGAAAAGAACAGAGGGATGATGGACGAAGAACCAGTAAGAGAGGAAAGAAGATGGACGCAGGAAGAAAGAACTAGGAGAGAGGATATTATAAATAATTAGCTAGTGGCAAATTAACTTAACATTGTTTCTCGGAAGAAGAGAGAGAAATAAAACTTGGTCCACAAAAATAGAGAAATAAAAAGAATGCAGATCCTTGTTCTTCTTCTTCTTCTTCTTTTTTTTTTTTTTTAAAGAGTGGCTTTATTTTCTTTAAAAAAAAAGAGAGAGTGGCAAACATGTCCCCTTTTTTTGGTGCAGCAATTATTTACTTTCTCTTTTTATATCAAACTTTGTTTGAAGTAGAATATGTGTTTAATTTTGGCTTTACAAGTTGAACTTGAAATTTCTAAAAATGTTAATATGTGTATGCATATGTATATATGCATAAAATTTATTGACAACATATACATTTGAGACATACTGCGGAAAGAATCAATAATTAGTACTGTATTACATAAATAAAAAAAGGATACAACAACCAATACAACATTTAAAACTTGGTTTACATACCCCTACCCACAGAATGAGTGGGAATTTCTTGCGTTTACCTTGGTGGACATACATCACTGGATGGAACTCTAACGGTGTTAATATTATATAGATAAGATAACTTTTTGACTTTTAAATTTTTTAATTAATTGGAAAGATAATTATAATATTTTAAATTTAAAATTAATAATAAGATAATCATATCTCATTATCTCCATTAAACAAAAAGAATTATTTTCCACGATTGTGATAATTTAAAAGAATTTACAATTTTTATGTAACAAGTACAACCTAGCCTAATTTATTATTTTTTTTTAATTCTTTCCTCCTCATCCTCCTACTCCTCTTCCTCTCTCTCTCTCTCTCTCTCTCTCTCTCTCTCTCTCTCTCTCTCTAAGTGTATATTGATTTTATATTTTACAGATAATTATGATATTTTAAACTTAAAATTAATAAGAAGATAATCATATCATTTTTAAGATTTTTGCCTATAGTCTCAGACATCAAATTGATAAATTTAGATACGAAACTAACATAATTAGACACTATAAAAGTTGTCATAGATACTAGAACAATAGTTTTAGCCACTAGAACATCAGTCTTAGACACTAAATTAATAAATTTATACATCATTCTAACATAATTAGACACAGAGAAAGTATTATTAGACACCTAGAACACTAGTATTAGACACTAGAATAACAGTACTAAACACTGGAATAGCAGCACTGGTCATCAGACTACATCAATGTAATATACTTAGACATAAAAAAAGTAGTACTAGACACTAGAATAATAGTTATAAACACAAGAATAATAGTTATAGACACCAAACCAACAGTTCTAAACACCACTCTAGCCAATATATGACATTAATTCCACATATACTACAAGCCAAAATTGCGAAGATGCTAGCATTTTCTTTTGAAAATGGTAGATTTTTTCTCTACATAAATAATTAAAATTTTAGGCGTTATTTATTCTATGATTATAAAAAATTATTTAAAATGGCAACTCTCTCCCCCTAAAAATAATTACCTTATTTACTCCATAATTATGTATATTTTATTTAAATGGTAACTTCTCTTTTCTTAATAATAATTACTTAACATCGTTAGTTTCATTGTTAGTGGTGAACGTACACCATAATGGATGATATAATGTCTCAAATGAGTTGACCTGGGAGCCAAGTTGGAGAGAGGGGGAAGGCATCAAAATGAATAGAGTTTGAGAGATGACAATGAATTTAGGACCATTTTATTTCTTTTATTATTATTTATTAAAAAACGGAAAAGAAAAGGAAAGGAAAAAAAAAAAGCTTATCCACCAGAGTTAAGAAACGGGGGGCAAGTAAAATAGATTCAAAGATTATTACCAGCAACAACTATATACAATAACCACAGTTTTGCCAATTCCAGTCGTCCAGTTAGAAAATGAATATATCCTTGTAACAACTTGACGTTACAGGTACGTCATGATATTGATTGCTTCTAGGGTAGGATGAATGAACCGATTCAATAAAGACAGAAAGAGGGAGCATATGCGTAGTGCCGCGTTAGCCAAGAAGCCGGAGCAACTTCACAAACAACTTGCAGAGGCCCAGTGCTAGAGATCAATAATCATATATAAAGTCGTTTCTTGTCCTCTACCCGCATCAATCTGGTTATGCTCCTCGTACAGAAGCAGTTCCCTCTCTGGTCTGTTCAAAGTCTAATGAATCGGCTTCTGCAAGTGTATACCATTTCCATCATCATTTACCCCTTATTCCTGGGTAATCCTTCTGCAAGTGCATGCCATTTCCATCATCATTTTCCCCTTATCTGTGGGTAATCCTTATGCCATTTCCATCACCATTTTCCCCTTATCTGTGGGTAATCCAATCCTCAATTCGTGGCATAAGATGAGTCGGGAAACCTATATAAGCCCTCCTTGGTCATGTTTTCCAAATTCCCTTCATCATTTGTCTAAGACAATTCCTTCCTTTCTAGTGTTGTTTTGTTTGATGCAATGGCGGATGGGCGTAAACCGGAGTCTCTTCCCATAGGGAACACCGCTCAGGAGAAGGGGTTGTCGCATGTGCCCGAGGCTTCCAAGGTTTCGCCTTCGCGTCATCCAAGTTTGGCACCGGAGCTAGATAGTGTTCACCGCATTGACATGGCCAGGCTGAGGCAGGGTGGTGATGGGCGTTCCCTTGTTATCCAAGAAATAACGGAGGCTTGTACCAGTAGAGGCTTTTTCCAAGTAAGTTAAAGCATACATATACTTGTGTCTTGAAACGCATTTAAAGTCTTATATCTTAGTCAGTGTTGCAAGAATCGAATCAGACTGGTCGGTTCAGCCAGTTTGAAAGTGAACCATTCGGCTCATTAGATATTTGGCCAAAACCATCTGAAACCATTCGAACTGCTAACCATGAACCTAAATGATTTTTCATTAGAATTGTGGGCAACAATCATGGTTTTATTTAGGATAGTGGGTGAACCAGTGATCAAACTTGTTAAACCGGTAGGACAATAAACCGAAGGCTTCTATGGTCCCCTTTATGGTTCGGTTCTTATAACATTGCCTTAATGACAGCCCGCAAATGTACAAGTGTTAGTTCGCAGTTACCAACAACAATTTGATAATGATCAGGTCGTGAACCATGGGATTAGCCAAAAAGTGATGGATGAAGCAATGGAGACGGCGTCAGGGTTCTTCAAGTTGCCGAGGGAGGAGAAGGCGAAGCTGGCGTCCAACAATGTGTACGAGCCGGTTAGATACGGAAGCAGCCTGAGGGACGGCGAGGACAAGGTCCAGTTTTGGAGAGTGTTTCTTAAGCATTATGCCAACCCCTTGAGTCAATGGATCCACCGCTGGCCTCAAAATCCCCCACTTTACAGGTCTGCCGTTTTCTCCTTTACTCAACGGCCGTTTTGGCGTTTCCACATTGGGATCAACACAATCTACATGCTCTCGTCACACTGTTCACTTAATTGGGATTGTATTTCGCAGTCTAAACGATTGTTTTATAGCATTAGATAGTAAAAAATATCAAATTTACCACTAATGTTTTGAGTTGGAGTGGATATTTCACTATAGTTTTATTTTTTTGTCCAATCTCCTACTAAAGTTTTAAAATGGGTCGAATATGCCACTGCTGATTAGAAAAATAATGAAAAATGGTAAAAATAGCATGTTTTGAAATCTTGGGGTTATTATGCATTTTTTAAAAAATATAATGACTATTGGCACTTTTGCCAAAAGATGATTTGATCTCTACCATTAGTGTTTCAGCCCTATTGTTGTCATAAACATTATCACCCCAAAATTTTAAAACTTGTTATTTTTAACGTTCTTTGTTAGCTTTTTAATGTTTTTCAGTAGATTTTTAATGGCTAGTGGCATATTCACTCTTAATTTGAAACTTCAGTGGCATATCTGGCCCATTTTAAAATATTAGTAGGAGATTGAGCAAAAAAAAAAAAATTATAATGACATATTTGCTCCCAACCCAAAAATTTAGTGGAAAATTTGATAATTTTGCCCATTAAATAATATGGTAAGTTTTAGGTAAAAATATCAAATTTGCTACCAATGTTTTGGCTTGGGAGCAGATATGCCACTATAGTTTTTTTTTTCTCAATCTCTCATTAATGTTTTAAAATGAGCCATATATGCCACTGAAGTTTCAAATTAAGAGTAGATATGTCACTGAACTTTAAAAATCTAACGAAAAACATTAAAAAGTTAACGAAAAAGGTTAAAAATAATAAGTTTTGAAATTTTAGGATAATAATGTAAGTTTTAATAAACTTCAAAGATTTTTTATAATTAGACTCTCTCTCTCTCTCTCTCTCTCTCTCTCTCTCTCTCTCTCTCTCTCTCTCTCTCTCTCTCTCTCTCTCTCTCTCTCAATGCCGGCGAGAAGATTAGACAGCAGAGATAGAGAAAGGGCGGTCATTGGTAACAGAGTTGGGTCACTGGTGATAGACACAGCGACAGGGTTGAAGCGCTGATGACAGAGATTAGACTTTTTTTGAAAAAATTTTTAAAGGCTTTGATATTTTTTTAAAAGATACATAATAACTTCAAGATTTTAAAACCTACTATTTTACCATTTTTTTTTTTTAACCAGCTGTGGCATATTTGGCCTATTTTTAAACATTAATGGTAGATTGGATAAAAAAAAACCATAGTGGCATATCCGCTCCCTACCCAAAACATTAGTGGAAATTTTGACATTTTTGCCTAAGTTTTATATATGCAACAAAATCTGACCAATGATGGGAAAAAAATTTTAAATCCAAACAAAATTAAATACTTTATTAGTTATTAAACAATTTAATTTTTATAGTAGAAGTGCTAACTGGTATCGTTAGCAATTGGGAAATTTTGTAGGGAAAAGATGGGAAAATACAGCTTAGAAGTCCAGAAGTTGGGCGTGGAACTGATGGAAGCCACAACAGAGAGCCTGGGGCTAGCCCCAAGCTATATCAGCCCCAGACTGGAACAGGGCATGCAAGTGATGGCCGTGAACTGCTACCCGCCCTGCCCGAACCCCGCCCTTGCCCTCGGCCTTCCCCCTCACTCGGACTACAGCTGCATGACCATCGTCCACCAGAACGCTCTGGGCCTCGAGATCCTCGACTCTGGCACCTGGCGCCTGGTCCCTCTGCTTCCCGGAGCGCTCCAGGTGCATGTGGGCAACCACCTGGAGTTACTCAGTAATGGCCGCTACAAAAGTGTGGTTCACAGGGTCACGCTTAACAGGGAGAGGATGAGAATCTCCATTGCCAGCCTGCACAGCTTGGGGTTCGATGAGAAGGTAACGGTGGCCGAGGAGTTTGTGGATGAAGAGCACCCGGAGAGGTACAGAGCGAGCAGTTACAAGGACTTTCTCGATTTTCTTGCCAACAATGATCTTTCACAAGGGAAGAACTTCATTGATACACTTAGGATGTGAACAAAAGCCAGTGAGGTAGAAATGTATAAGTACGACCATGGAGGTTTGTCAGGACACAGCCGTCTGCCGCCAACGAGCTGACCGGTGAAGACTTTTCCCCTGGTCTTGAGTTGTTGTTGTTGTTGTTGTTTTCTTCTGCAGGGTGATGAGTTTTGGGCCTGGGTTGGGCTCTTTTTGCTTTGGACCTTTCTGTTGTAATATTTACCTTTTAAACAAAATGTCACTTGTGTTGTTAATAAGTCAGAATGACAGTATAGTGAAAGCCAATAATGGTTGACATGTTATAGCTTGGGTTGTAAACGATTTTGTTTTCATTTTATTTTCATCAGGGAAAAACATAATATTTTTTTTACAAGTTAAAAGGGAATATTCAATAAAACAATTTCTTTTTCTTATTTGAAATTTTAATAAGATTTTCATACTTCTAATCGGGAAATTAAAATTTCACTTCACGTTTTTTAAGACAAAATAATTTAGTAACATTTTTCCTGGTGTACTCTTTCCTTGTATCTTTTTATATTTTACTTTATATTTTCCTTATACTTGCTTAGTGTGTTCTTGATTTTTAGTTAAGTAAATTTAGTTGTAAAACTTGATTTTCCTAAAATTTTTAAAACAACCAATTCACCCCTTCTTGGTTATACTTGGGCCAACATATTTTTTAGGTGTTTCTTTTGTTGACAAATTGTGAAACGCCACTTTGACATGTATAGGCATTCATTCTGAGTGAGATAATAATGAATTGTATGATTTTTGTATTTTATTCTTATTATTTGTTTTTAGTTTTCGCTTGTGTAAATGATAAACTCGGTGGCATATTGATGGACATCATCATCTTTTTTAAGTCAGGCATTTATAGATAAGAGGATTTCACATCACTACTAAAATTCTTTAGTTTACCAACTGTCAGTTACCAACTGCTGCGCGTTGGTAAACTGAATTCACCAACTGCCAGCCGTTGGTAAACGCACGTTGGTATTCGACTCGTTGGAAATTTTTTTACCAACGCGTAAAAAATAACACGTTGGTAAATTCCAACGCGTAGATGTTGGTAAAATGCACGTTGGTAAATACCAACGGTCAGGAACCGGGCTTGGTTTCCAACGCGTAGTTGTAGTTACCAACTGCCATAGCAGTTGGTAATTACCAACGTGCATGGCAGTTGGTAAATTACCAACTGTCGTGGCAGTTGGTAGGAGACCACGTTTGTAATTACTAACTTATAGCAGTTGGTAAGGTAGGTGGTAATTACCAAATTATATAGATTAATCTATGTTGTGGATATACAACTTTAAGTGAGATTATTATCAAACAGTAATCTTTGTTGCTTAATTTTCACCATTTTCGTATTATTCGTTTACGCTTGCTGTATTTTGTTTTATTGGGAAAGTTTAGGCAAGCCAACCACACTAAGCAGGATTTGCTATATACCGGATGATGCATTCGTGGTATGAACTTCTAATACATATCAAGGAAAATGTAGAAACATCATATTACAACTCTAAGCCAATATTTCTCATTAATTTAGGAAAAGAGAGGACATTGTAAAGTAACGGGCAAAGTTAGATCATCACATCACACTCATCGACATTATCTGGCGAGCAAGGCCCGGATCCTACTGAAGTAGCTCTCTTAAATTGTTCTCCACATCAGCCATCTGCTTTTCCAGATACTCCTTCGAGGTCTGTAACCCAATAGCAGATTATTTTGAGAAGTGAATGAAGTAACATCAGATCATCTCAAATAATGATGGACCATGTTCATTAATTGCGCGATCTAATCTCGACAAACCACACACATTAGCATAAAACAATGACTCTCTTCTTGGAGTTGTATGATCTAATCTTTATAGGACCAACACATGTCGGCTCATTAGACTTGCATATTTGGACTTGGACCCAGCACACTGCATGCCAAGCCAAGGCAGCAGATGCTTTATTCTAATTCATTCATGAACCCACATCAGTTCTCAATCCTCGAATAGCTGCAACATTTTCTTTTCTCACGTCCTGGAGCTTGCTTGTTGCAAGTGCCTAAACCACTGAATCTGGCCTTCCCTAACTCTACCCTTCATTGGCTTGAATCTTAACTATCCCATGTGACAAATTTCCTAGTTTTATATCCAGTCCCCACAGTCAGGTCTACCATCTACTCTCTACCCTCATTTGTCCAATACAATCAATTTTTTTTACATGATGTTCCAACTACCCATAATTGTCATATGGCTGAAACAAACACATACGGAAAAAAGGGGGATAACCTAAGACAACAGGTAAAAGTGAAAGGAACACCAGTCAATTAAGAAATTACCACAAGTGAGCTGATAGCAGATTCACTGTCTTTTAGCTTCTGTTCTTGCTCATCCATTAAACTTGATCTTGGCTCTAGGACAAACCTGATAAGGGAAAATATTAATGTTAAATAGAAATTAAGAAAAAAAAATTATGAGTCCACATTGACATATTCCTACCAGCCAGGATGTGGCTTCTTCTTGTTAAAGATATAGTACTCACGTTCGTCCTACAAAAGAGAAACATTACAAGGTAAATGGCCTATGTCCCACCAACAAATAAAATAGGCAAAATTTTAAGTCAAGACTAGAATCAAAGCTATCCAAATGCCTAATCCAGCAAAACCCACATACAAAATTCTGACGTTAGTCATGATATTGTTGCTAGGAAACCAGTAACCATCAAGACAATTAATACTAACCTATGGATTTGTAAGTATTTGTATCATTAGAAAAAGGTTGTAACTCCTCTAACGTTAAGAAAGCACGCTTCTTCTCCCCTTCTTTGTTTCTTATTTGGTTTTGAACCTGAAAGAAATGAAGATAGATTCCATGTCTCAGATATGCTTGTTGGGCCCCTATAGTAACTTCAACAAGAAAAACAGAGATGATCAATAATAAAAGCGAAATGAGCATTTGATCAGGGAACATGCAACTTAAATCACAAAAAGAATGCTTTTGAGAAATGGATTCTGTAATAGTTATTTAATTTTTGAACATCAAAGGCAGAACCTCCAAGACTATTAAGTGCAACAACAAATAATGCTTAGAAAACAGTTGGTCAAGAAACATAGTCTACCATTCCAAAGTTAACAGCCCCACTAAAAAATGGTGCTCTCTCTAATCTGAAAATATATTTAAACAAAATGTCTAGAAAGTTGAAAGCTACGTAAACTATAATTCAGGCAACAAGCTTTTCCAAAATACAAAGAGCAAATTAGGAATGGCTTCCTGCAGCCTGCTCCTTTCAAACATCAAGAGGAATGATATTGACCTTGTCTGAGATGGAAGTTAGTATGGCGAGGTGTTAGATACAGGAAATTCTGCAGAAAACAGTTCAAAGCACCAAGTTTGACCTTGCAAGTTGACTTTTGGTGGAAGAAAGCTTTGAATCTGAAATTTTGCAGATGTTATTGTCTTCAAAATCTGAACTTGTTCAAGCATATAAACTGAAACTTTGATTCCAGTCTTTTACATTATATACTATACCAGCAGGGTAGTGTTATGTTTGAAGTTTCAACACATATTGCTCAGAATTTTTACTATTCTATGTGAATCTACTGTAATTTACTGAAGTTAATTGCCAAGAATTGGCTTAGTGGACCATAGTCCATGAGAACACCAGAGATTAAGTATTGGAAGCAGAATTTGAAGAAAGTTCAGAAGTGTGGAATGGCAGCTATAATGAGAATTCTGTAGAAGTAGTGTTACAAGGCTGATTCGTGTGGAAGGAAAATAAAACTGAAAGTAAGGCAGAGCTAAAGGCTATTGAAAAGAAGGTTGAACATTGGAAAACTTAATCCAATTGTAAAGACACCATACTGATTCACATACAACTAACTGAATCAACAAAACAGTTACATATGTCTGAAATTCACATGGTTGTGCATAAGAACTCTTTTGTTCTATACATAGCTACTGCAGAATTGAATACTGCTGTAAAAGGTTGGGAGTGATGCTAATTATGCAAGGAATACTATTCAGTACATGACTCCCACTTTATATGACCTGTACCACTGCCACAAATTTTAGACCCCAAAACAAGAAAATGAAAAACACCAGAAAAAAGTATTAGGCATATCCTTGCGTTGCTGGGTGATAAACAACAATAGGATGTTTCCCGTTATTCACACAGTTAAAAATCAACTATTATTCATCAAAACTAAAAAAGATTAACCATTAAAATTGATCTAAAGGGTGGGGTACACCGTACACCAAAATTCTATACCCGGGCTTTCTCTCAAGCAAGGAATTTCCTTTTCAGTCCTAGGTCTGTAGGCCATGTGTAATTTTTTCACTCTTGTGAAGTTAAACTCACAGTCAGTATATATCCAAACAGCCCGAAACAGGATACTCGCTACAAAGATGGCTCAACAATTAATATTTAGATCATTTAATCTTCTTCAATATTTTTTCTCTGTTTACATTCAAACAAAAACGCTTGAACCTACCAATTCCTCCTCAATGAGTCCGACACCATTCACAACCCACATTATCCAAAGAAATTGTTTGCTTCATCATTATACCCGGGCCATAATACATTGGTTGAGCTTGTTAGCAGAAGCCAGACATGATTTTTTTTCTTTTTTGCTCTCAAACACGAAAGATTGAATATTCTTACTCGCAAACAGTAACAAATCACAAAATATGAAACCTAGCGCCTTAAAAAAGGGGGAGAAGAAGAAGAAGAAAGAAACTGAAACTGAAACTGAAATAGGAGCTGAAACTGAAACAATAATGCATCAAAATCCCTCCACGATTTTTTCGCACGTATATACCTAATTAAAATTAGAAAATGTCTATTAAATACACACATACCCGTGCTACGAAGGACCTGATCTACGAAATAGAGCCCAAAACGGCGCAAAACGGCCGGAGAATGGACGGCAATCGACGGCGTCGCCGTCACGATGGCGCGACGGGCTGGCGAAGACGGCAAACGACAAGGCAGGAAGAAAGAACAGATGGCAGACGAAGAAGCGGTGGGAAGAGAAGGGCGAAGGGAAGAAAAGGGCCGAAGGTAGGCGGAGAGCGATGGGGAGCTGTGGAGGATGAAGGCAGAACGGAAGAAGGACAGATGGGAGGGATGAGGACCGGACGCAGGAAGAAAAGATGAGAGGCGAAGGAGGTATGAGAGGTGGAGATATTAGGGTTTATATTTTTAATAAATAATATTAATATTAATATTAATATATTATTATTATTATTATTATATTTAATGTAATTTCCAACGCGTATTACCAATGTGCATACGCGTTGGTAATTACCAACGTGCAAACGCGTTGGTAATCAGTGCTGCTAATTACCAACGTGCATACGCGTTGGTAATTACCAACGCGTATGCACGTTGGTAATCAGTGCTGCACGTTGGTAATTACCAACGCGTGTGCACGTTGGTAATTACCAACGCGTGTGCACGTTGGTAATCTGATCGTTGGAAAATAGCTTCTTTACCAACGCGTGGAGCCATTGGTAAATTACCAACTCGTTTGGCCGTTGGTAAATTGCAATTTTTTTTACCAACGGCTCAACGCGTTGGTAATTACCAACGGTTAGGCCGTTGGTAATTTGGCCGTTGGAAAAACTAGTTTTTTTAGTAGTGACATGGCACCGGTGAATGAGCTAAGGGTGTCGATAGTAGATGGGCATATAGATGGCACCCACAGCAGCTGACCAAGAACCATTTTGCTTTGCATCATTCTTTCCCGTGGTCATGGTTCATGCTGGTAGCCACCCCTCACGTACTCGCACAATAGTCATGCTCTACAAAATCTCCTGATGCTTCAGTGTCCCAGCTAGGATTGGGTGGATCTGCCCTATCTTGCTGTGACAATTTATTGTTATGACCTTTCGCAGTGGGTCTTGCTGTGACACTAAACAGAAGGTTGTGGTATTGACCCATGGCAGTGAGTTTTGTCAAGTAGATGTATGTTTGAATTTGATCTTTTTATTTAAGACTTCTCATTTGGTGATCAGGCAAACAGGTCAGCAAGGCTCCAAAGTTATAGGGGATGCTCACACCATTGACCCTTAAGAGAAAAAGAGTAGCGTGAGCACTATAGTTAGAGCTTGGCAAAGAGGATATCCAGGCTCTGCATCAAGGCCTTTTGCTGCATCTTAAATCATCTGCAATGTCTTTCATTGGAAATCTTGGTTAAACAATTTTTAGCTCTACAATTTGTTGTTTCTCCATGTTTAGTGTCGAAGATACCAGGTGGATGTATCCTGTTCATTTTGACAGGTCAATCAAATGTTTAGTTTTCTTGCCTTTTCCATCAGATGAAGTTTTCAATTGCCTTTCAGATTGAGCTTTATCTGTTGTCTTGGTACTGCTTTTTATGGCACCAACATTATGACTTTGAACTGATAAGAATAAGAAACCATTGCAACACTTGCGTGATGCTGGTAGTAGTAAAAAGTGAATAAAAGCGATTATGATCGTGGAGGAAAAAGGTCATTTGAAAAATCATTCAATAATATGCTAAATACCTCAAGAAAAACACCAAATACGACTCAACACACTAGTACTTTTCTACAAAAAAATATTAGAAATTAGACTGAAGAAAAAGAATTATTTGATTCACAATAAATACCAATTATTAAAGAAAATCTCTTTCCTTGCGAGAACAAATTTTCAGCTGATGCAAATTTCACATGTTCGTCTGAAGCAAATTTTTTTTTGTGAAACCAAGATGCGACTGCAACAAGTTTCTCTTTTGTTTGGCTCGTAAAATACAAATGACGGTTCTTCTTCGTAAAAGGCCAATTTATTAACATTAAGTAGCTGTGTTGGCATTGAAGTTAAACACCATTATATTAAAAGGTGTTAGTGAGATAACGGAAGTTTTAAAATTAACTGATGGTGGAAAAAAAATATTTTTGCCATTAATTGCTGGATAGGATATTAACTCCTTTAGAAATCTACAATTATTCCCTAAATACCTAGTGCTGCTATTTAACTAACAGTTAGACAGTCAAAATATCATGGACCAAAGAGTAAACCTTGCTTAAATAGCTTTATGATCAATTACGAGTCTTGCTAAACAGGGTCAGTTAATTTGGGTGGCTAGGTTTCGTGTCTTATTCCAAAATCCTTTCCTACCAGGTCAGTTAATCTAGGATAATATAATTATGGCATATGAGTTAATGCATGCGAGGTGATGAATAAAAAGGGAGGGCCAAAGGCCTCTAAGGCAACTGGACGTTAAAAAGACATATGATAAGTTGAGCTAGTATTTTTTTATTGAAAAAGTGCTTCTATGAATGTGCTTTTTGGATCATGAGGCCACACAGTGCATTTCTCACTACTAAAAAAATCCTTTTTTCTAACGGCCTATTTTCCAACGGTCAAACCGTTGTAAATTTCCAACGTGCAAGGCCACTGGAAACTGTGAAAAAAAAATTGAAACTTGTGAAAATAAATCTTCTTCAAAAATTTCCAACGGCATTTTTCCACCGGCCAAAGCTGTTGGAAAATAAGTAAGTTACACTATTTATTGTTTCCAATAGCCGAAGCAGTTGGAAAACAAATTTATATTTCCAATGGCCTAAGCCGTTGAAAGCGTAGTATTTAAATACATGGCATAATATGTATTTATCATAATATATTAGTATAATATATAATTTATTATAATATAATATATTCTATGTTAAAATGTATCATAATATATAATGTATCATAAGTATCATATATATCATAATTATATATAAAAATATGTAAGTAGTATTTATTGTTTCCAACGAAATTTTTTTTTATTTTTCCAGCTGCCTAAACCGTTGGAAATTTTTTTTTCAACCATTTTATTTTTCCAACGGCTTATGTCGTTGGAAACATGCTATTTAAATATATGGCACAATATGTATTTGTCGTAATATATTAGTATAATATATAATTTATCATAATATAATATATTATATGTTAAAATGTATCATAATATATAATGTATCATAAGTATCATATCTATCACACACACACACACACATATATATATATATATATAAAAATATCATAATCATAAATATTTACATAATAATAATAATAATAATAATAATAATAATAATAATGTACATACTTATAAACATATTACTAGGTATAAATATGTTATAATAATATATATTTAGCCCAAACCTAATCTAACATAACATTAACTATATAATCCCACATAACCCACCCCACCCATCCTCTGCCGCTTGTCTCTCCCCTCTCACCATTCTCACCTGCTCCTTTCCCCTCTTACCCCATCCCTTTACTGTTCACTGTCTCTCTTCTCTCACACCGTCCCTCCGCCTCTCACCGTCTCTCCTCTCTTGCACTGTCCTTCTGCCTCTCTCACTTCACCGTTTTCCGTGAGCCTCACCCTTGTTGCTCTTCTTCCTCCGCTGTGAGCCTCGTTCTTGCCATCCTCTCGGTCTTTCTGCCACCGTCCTCCCTATGGCTCGTCCTCTCAGTTTCTCCATCGTCGTCCTCTCTTCACCGCAGATCTGATCGTCATCCTCACTTCGGCTCGGGTTGATCTGATCGTCCTCTATTTCCAGCTGTCGTCCGAGGTGTTGGATTTCGAATTAGATATGATTTCGAGTTTATATTTTGTGTTTGTTGTGATTTATTGAGTATTAATTTTTTTAATTGGTGAATTTTTTATTATTTTGAATTGTATAATTTCCAATCTGAATGCTTGATCGAAGGATCTGATGAATCTTGTGCCTTTTCTATTTGAATATTTTTTCAAAGCATGTTTGATTGTTGATCCGAATTTTATTTTTACTAATTTTTTTACTTACTAGTAAATTTTTTAATTTTTAATAATGTCTATTTAATAAAAAAATTTAGTGATTTTTTAATTTTTTTAGTAAATTTCAGTTAATTTTAGAAAAATATAGAATACAATTTTGGTAACTTATTCTTGAATAATATAATTTTGTGTGCTAATATAATGTTAGTAAATATAATTTTTGTGAATATAAAGTATAGAATATGATTTTCTTATATATATAGTATGTTTTCGGTTAATATAAAATGTGATTTTAATAAATAAAAAATATTTTAAAAAATATAAGAATAATTTTATTTTTTGGAATAAAATTTCCAACAGCCTGGCTGTTGGTATATTTCCAACGGTTTAGGCTGTTGGAAAACCATTGAATCGTTGGAAACAACTATTTGTAGCTGAGCCGTTGAAAATTTCCATCAGCCTTGTTTCCAACGGCTAACCATTGGAAATTACTAACGGCCAATTGTAGGGCATCTGGAAATTTTTTTCCAATGCTTGGTTTACCAATGGGCCTATTTCCAACAGCTAGCCATTGGAAAACCCTAGATTTCTAACACAGAGCTGTTGAAAATGGCCGTTGGAAAAACCTTGTTTTTTAGTAGTGTCTATAATTTTATAATCAGTTTTGGTCAACAATTACAGTATGAGCTAGTTTTTAAACAGGTTTTAGGCAAATTGAAGTGATTGGTTTTTTCATTTTTTCCTTCTAATTTTTCATTTCTTTGTAATTTTAGAGTTTAAGTTAACATAATAGATAAGGGTGTCAAATTCATTTATTTTTTTTTTGCATCTATAATATTCTAAACAATTATTTAAAGGAAGGAATTGGATGCTTTAATTTAAAATGGTAATGTTAAGTTGGCATTTTTTTTTTCATGTTTCCTTCCATTTTTTGGTATTTTGGACTAAATGATAAAAGCCAGAAAGTGACTGAGAAAACAGTGGTTGTCAGTTGCTTCAAGCAACTAAACTAAAATTGTGAGTCACATAAACACCAGTAGCTCAGCTAGAGTGACTGATGGGCTACTTAAAAGAAGAACTGAATGTATCAGTTGCTGACTTCATGGTGCTCATTAAATGAGCAACTAAAACATTCAGTCACAATTAGTGATTGAAATATTTAGTCACTCCAGTTTTAGAGTTTTTTTCAAATCTTGATTGATTAGTATAATATATATAATTAATTATGATAATTATTTAAAATGGTTTGAAATTTTAATGAAAACCAAAAATTGAAATAAAAATAATTTATTATTAATATTAAAACTAAATTTAGTACAATGTAATTTATGTAAAACAAAACAAGGAAACACCTAAAGAAATCAGAATGAGGGTATTGGCATCCTGATCATCATCCTGAGCTGAGTCTGGTCATCAGTTAACCACAACATATTAGGAATGTAATTTGAATGCTATTGTTATGTTGTGTGCGATCCCGGTGGCGGCCCACTTGATCCCAAGTAAAGTTGATGGGGTGTGGGGTTTTCTATTGTAAGAGCAACTGAAAAGAGACTAAACAACAAATGATGATTGAGGAGTGACTGACTTTTAAAATTTTGACTAATGAGTGATTGACTAGTGGCTGAACATATGACGACTACTAGGCTCATTTGCTTTTTAGTTGTCCAAAAAGCGAGCCTCACTTTTGAGCAATTGAGGAGTAACTGAATCACTTTGGTGATAGATTTTTAGTCACTCATTTCAGTTGTTTTTTAGAATTTCTCTTGTAGCATTGGTTATTTTGGAGTTTAAGTTGAACAAAGAAATAAACAAGGGAACCAAATTCAATTTTTTGATATCTATAATAGTCACCATAATTATTTAAAGGGATTGGATGCTTTAATTTTGGATGGATAGGTAAAATTGGTGGTGTTTTTTTATTTTTCATTCTATTTTTGCTATTGGGGGTTCTTTGGTTATTTGAGGGGTTATGTGTCATAAATTTTTATTCAAGGGCTTTTGTGTCTGTTTTGCTGGAGCTCAAGGGCTCATTTTAGGTTTGGTTCTCTAACTTTTGTCAACACTAATAGAGAATTGCAAAAGGGGCAGTTTTGCTTCAAAACATTAATTTAATATACTTTTACAATATCCGATAGTTAAGGGGTAGATATACAAAATAGAGATAGTTTAAGAGTAGATCGCATAATTTAGCCTAAAATTTAAGATATCAATTAAAGTTTTCATAATTTTATTTGTACATGTGTCTCAAATTATTTATATAAATTTCTCATCGTATCTGTACATTGAATACATATATATATGTCATCTGATTTATACAGATCTATGATTTATGGAGGAAACGTGTTCTTTTATTCAACATATGCAACTTCACTTTTCAAGTTTGGTGCCTTATTTTTAGATGTTGAAATGTGGTTGGCCCAAGTAGCACTGGTTTGGCACACCATTATGGCGATTGCTTTTTCCCTTAGCCTCCATTAGTTTCAAATTTGTGACATTGGCAAAGTGGAGTTCTGAAACAACACCGTTTAGTAAATTGTCATTAATCAATAAAACGTTGAGCTGTGGAAGCTTTTGGAGCCATTCCGGAAATTTCTCATTTAATCAATTTCCCGAATTGTCTAGTGATCTCAATGAGGTAAATGAACATAATGACTCCGGAATTGGACCAGAAATTGAGTTTCCAGTCAGGTAGAGCTCAGTTAGTCTCCGGAGTAGAGCAATTTTTATTATCTGTCAGATGACCAGAAAGTTGGCGCTTCGAGTGATCTAGGTAGGCATACTGCTGAGACTCTACCTATGACGTTTGAAATATCTTGATCCAAATTGATACCAACTAAAACAAGTGCCTTCAGTCTGCAGAGGTTCCCCAAGGATCTTGGAAGTGGCCCTCCAAGCCTAGTGTCTGTCGGAAAAATCAAGGGTTGCTACTGAAGTCAAGTTTGTGATTGCAGCCCAGAAGCCAAGAATTGCAGCCACAAAAATGGACAGCTCAAACAAATCATTTTCTTTGTTCTTCTTTCAATGCTCCATGATGATGAATCTGGGCTTAAACAAATCAGTTTCAGTGTTGAATATTACATTCGGCCCTGCTCTTTTTTCCTTTGCAAGAGCAGATTGGTCAATGGCACTGCTCGAGTCTAATTTTGATCACTTGACTAAGAAATTTCATGGATCTCACCTGCGTTCAAAGTAGGCTCCAATTTTCCACTTGCCGGTATAAGTAATAGTTTCTTAGTGGAAAGAAATAGCTATGAGACAAAAAAGAGCGTAAAAATTCTCAATTTGGTACTCCTTACTCCTTGGATTTAGTCCAAGTGGGATGGGAGGGGGCGCGGATCTTCCGCTCTTCTTTCGTTTGTCTCTTCCACTACTGCCATTTTCTTCCTTTTCTTTTGGGTAAATTAGAGAGACTGCTACCAATTTTCATCATTTTTTTATTCTCTAACATGTTGATTGTTTTGTTTTATTTCCAAATCTATTAAAAAATGTTTAATTTTGGTCCACATTAGATGGAATATGTTAAATCAGAGTAACTCTCTGGTAGAAGCTTTTCATATCATAATTTTAATTACTCAAAAATGGTTTTTCAGTAAATTTACAGCAAATTCATTTTAACTTAAGTTAACTTAATCCAAAATGACTTATTTTTATTTTTATATCTTTTTTTTTAATCTTAAACCAATTTCATTTAAAATTCAATATTATGTAGATATAATAATTTATTTGAAAGTAAATTTTTATGATGTTATTAAATTTTTATGAATCCTTTTTAATACCTAAAGCTAGAAAAATTTATAAAAATATAGTAAGATTATAAAAATTGAATTTTCAATGGATTATTACATTTACATAATATTGGCTTTTAAATAAAATTAATTTTAGATTAAAAAAGATATAAAAATAAAAATAAGCCATTTTGGATTAAGTTAAAACGAATTAACACTTAATTTGTGCTAAATTTTTTTATTATATTTATGGGTTACTTCAAATCATCAAGTTTTCCTCTCTATAAATCACACTTATTTGTTTCAAAAAGAAAAAACAACTAATTTAAATTTTCTATTAACTATAAAAAAATTGTTACACAGTTTAAATTTATTGGAAGAAAGCTACCAAATATTTTAAATTTGATTTTCAAAATTTTGTATTAAACAGTTACTTTAAATTAATTGATTTCAGTTGATGAGCGATTAAAATAAAACAGTTTTAATAGAATTAAGAGTAAAACAAAATAGTCAATTTGTAGTTAAAAGAAATTGGACTATTTATGAAAGTAACCCGAAGGAATAAGAACATAATTTCTGACTACCACATTTACTACAAAATGTTTTTAGTCAACAATCAAAAAGATAAAAAGGGGCAGGTCTTTTATTCATCAAATGATAAAATGATTTACTCGCGATCCTCCTTCGCCTCATAACATTTATTATTATTATTGTTATTATTTTGTAATAAGGATGTGCTACATATAACATAAGTACTGCAGTAAGTAGGATAAAATGAAGCAAGGTAAGGTGATGGAGAAAACAAAATGTACAGAAAAAAGTTACTTATATTTTGAGATTAAAAAAAATGCGAGAGTGGCAAATACTGTGGAAGGTATTTTAAAACTCTTGTCAACGCATTCAACTAAATTTAAAGAAAATGATTATTATCACTTATTTGCAATCTCACTTTTTATTTTATTAATATCACTTGAGAGCTGGTGGCTAGAAGTAATATCACTTGCAAGCCAATACTTAATAGTTTGAATTAATAATCATTTGAAGTATATCTTTTTGTGAAAAATATAATACTCCTTAGTTTTTAATTTTTTTTCCCTAATCAGCTTAAAAAATAAAAATCAATAAAAAACATTCTTTTAAAAAATGTTATAAAAATAGCTTACAGATTTTTTAAAATATAGGATTTCAATGGATATACAAATTAAACGAATACTCATTATATATCAAAATAATCACATATCAATAATCTTCCTAAAATACAGCCTTAATTGAAATTCATCGATAAACAAGTTGTATTACTTTAAAAAGGTGAAAAATCTGAGAACTCTAGAGCTACTTACGCCATGATCTTTCCTTGAAAAAAAAAAAAAGTTGCAGTTACTTTACTTGTTATTTAAAATAAGGTAAATTCTTATGTCCGCCACCGGGACAGCCTTGTTCAATTGAGTCAATCGTAAATACTCCGTCCCTCTCAATTTCTTCGCACCAATTGACCTTTTCAACTAGTTTGACTTGAATTTATTCACATTATTATTTGTTAGAAAAAAAAAATAAAAAAATATTTAGAAATTATAGGTTTGGTTTATCATTTATATATAATTTTTTTTTATTTATATGCTAAAATATTAAAAAATAAAAAAATTATAAATTAATTACTAAAAAATAAATAATGCAAAGAATTTGGGACAGAGGATTACTATTTACTGAATTTGGCAGAGTTGCTGATGCAATTTACTGGGAACAAAAGGAGCGAGTTGGAGTCCCCTAATTTCAATGTTTTTGTTACTTTTTCCATTTTGTTTTTTGATCTTGCTTTTGCCTTTTTTTTGGCCTTTTCTTTTTCCAATTTTTTTTATCATATCCTTTTTTCCCTTTTTTTTTTTTTTCTATTTCTGCTTTTTTTTCCCCTTCTCCTCGTTACCAACTCATATTTATTTTTCTAGTTGGACTAGCTTGTCTTTTTTAAATAAAAAAAAATCCTTTCATTCTTCTTTTTTGATTTATTGAAAATTTGCAAACTTGATTATTATTATGTTTCCTAGGGTGAATAATCAGTTTATTCGGTTTGGAACTGGTCTAAAAACAATGATTTGATTGGTTTTTCATTTTTATGAAGTATATCCAAATTGTCCAATTTTTATGTTAGAACTGATCTGAATTATATTTTGATTTATTTAGTCCAATTTATTCAGTTCCTCCTTCTAACATCTAAACATATAATAAATGAAAAAATAAGAAAAATTTTCAAAATTTTGCCTTTGATACCCAAAACTAAATAAGGATAAATAATATATAATAAAAAAATTAGTAGGAAATGACTTTATATAATAGGAACATGGGCAATGGTAAAATATTTATTACTATTTAATTTATTCGGTTTCAAATATATGATCCAATAACCGATCCGATAAACAGAACATGAAATTTGGCTTTTATTCGAGCCACCCAAACTAGAAACTAATCAAATCATTTTATCTAGGTGTAATCGGCTTTTTCAACTTTTTTTTTTGTTTTGTCTGAATAATTCTCGTTTTTTTTCCTCTTTGATCAACATCTTCACTTTAAATTGCAACTTATGACTTTCAGTTGATTTTTTAATCCTCCTGAATCATACTTCTTATATCTACTTTATTTTTTTTCCATTTTTTCTTCTTTCCTTTTCCCTCTTGCTTTAATTCCTTTTTGGGTTCTTTTAAGTTTTAATAGAACAGACTCATAACATAAAAACAATCTGCAGTTTCTATCTCTCTTATTTGCATAAAGAAGCTAAATAAGTCATACTTAACAAATAACAAACAGTTATAGCTAAAAGACAACCACTTTTTCTAAAAGAATAAGTAAGAATTGGTAAAAGAACAAAATTTTATAAAATATGTTTCACTTTTTTCCTCCCTAAACTATACTCCATATGCCTACAATATTTATATAACACGTTCATATCATAAGATAACATATTTTAATTAATGAAAATAACTAATTAAATTATAGAAGAACCAATTCATATTATTAAAAATAACAAATTTAGTGTACATAAAAGAAAAAATTAAAAATAGAAACACATAATATTTGCAAGAGAAATATAGTCTCTAAAAAAGAACAAATAGAAAATGATAAAAAAATAAATATAAACTGATAATGAACAAACATATACTGATAAAAGAATAAACATGAAATGGTGAAAAAGCAAACAACTACTATTAAAAGAACTAGTTTTTCTTAAATAAATACCAAGAACTAATAAAAAAAACAAGCAATGGCTAGTAAAGAAAACAAATGACTATGGATAGCGATTAATAAGAAAACAACTAGTCTCTAAAAAAGAACAAATAGAAAATGATAAAAAAATAAATATAAACTGATAATGAACAAACATATACTGATAAAAGAATAAACATGAAATGGTGAAAAAGCAAACAACTACTATTAAAAGAACTAGTTTTTCTTAAATAAATACCAAGAACTAATAAAAAAACAAGCAATGGCTAGTAAAGAAAACAAATGACTATGGATAGAAAAAAAATAACTAATAAAAGAACAAACAATTAGTTTATTTAAAAAACAAGTAAAAATTGATAAATAAACAAACAATTGCTAGTAAAAATATAAACAACTACTTAATAAAAGAATAAATAACTTGTAATAAAGGAACAAATAGCTACTGATAAAAGAACTGACAACTAACTTAATTATCTAAAATAATAAGCAAAAATAGAGAAAAGAACAAACAATTACACTGATAAATGAACAAACATCTACTGATAAATGAATAAAAACTAATTTATTTAAAAAAACAATAAGAAACTAATAGAAAAACAAGAACCTATCGATAAAATAGCAAACAACTATCAATAAAAGAGCGATAAGCTCCATCTTTTCCCTAAAATTCCTGTTTCAAAAAGTTCTAACATTTACCTTTCCTATTTTTTTTTTCCATTTTTTGTTTTCCTTGGGTGTTGGGATGCAAGGGAACATCCCTTAGCTCTAAGCTCCAAGCTTTTTGTCCCTGCTGATTCCTCTGGTTCAGCCTCTTTCTCATTGATCATTGAGGTGCTTCCAATATCTCTAATTATTTTTATCTTTTTTCCCGGGCTGCTAACTATTTTGGCGGAAATGATAGCAGTAACCTTTTCAAAATTGTAATCGCTTGAGCTTAGTAATTTGTTCAAATTGTCAGATTATGCTTTAGTGAATGTTGCAAATGGTTGTCGGAGTTACGAGTTTTAAAATTGTGCCGCAATTCATTCTTACACTTCCTATGATTAGATTTCATTTTCTCGGCATGCCTTGAATGAATGTTGTACTACCATGCAATGTGTTTGTCATTTAGCTATTCAATTAATGATGTTTAACAAGCATGTCTAATCAGAAGCATTGATTAAATGGATTTCATCTATGTTCTGCTTGACGAAAAATAGTAAACGACAAGACAACTTAGACAAGACAAAGAGGCAAAGCTTAAAGAAAACTTATATAGTAAGATTTTGTGGACTAATGATATGATTGATTGATTTATAAGCAGCATGTCTAATCAGAAGCATTGATTAAAGGAATTTCATCTGTGTTCTGATTGATGAAAAATAAAAAAAGATAAGCCAAGACATAGACAAATTGTTAGTTTCTATATTATAGGAGGATGACTTATGACTTAAAGCTGGCTTATGTAAGTACAACTCTTAAAATGAATGGGTTGTCTAAGAATAATTGCTTGAATAGAGTATGGAGATGTAGAATAGGCTCTTGCTGAACTCGGCTCTCTTCTCCTAGGGACTAGTTATAGTTTATCCCCCACTGGTTAGGTAAAATTAATATTTACTCTTTTCTTGTTTTGGAAAGATAAATTTTTACTCATGTTTTTTTTATATTGTCCAACAGTAATTTTTAAAATTTTAATTGAATTATACAATAGTTATCTTTAAGTAATTTTAATCTATTCAATATTTTTTATAATTAATCGATATTTTAAGTTATTGATTTTTCTTTTTTTAAATTTAAAATTATATTTTTAAATGTCATTAACTGCAAAAAAGCATGATACATATATGAGTTATTGAAAGATAGCTACCACATAGTTTAAATTAATATTTCAGATGTTATTGTCAAAAATTTTAAAAAATGAAAGGGCAATGCATCTATTTATGAAATAAGATAAGGCAAACTGTAATTTTAGCTAACCTCGACGGAAATTCTAATTAGCCCATTCTCCTAAAGCATAAATAATTGATGACTAATTATAATTTGCACTCGAAGGTTTAGATAAAATTATGATTTACCCCTTTTGTTTTAGAAATATATATTCTATCCCCCGCCTTTTTCACATTGTCTAACAAAAAAATTTTAAATCCTAATTTAAATTATACAGTAACTATCTTATAATAATTTTGATCTATTTGGTAACTTTTTTTACAGTTAATAGATATTTATTAGTTATTAGTTTTTTTTATTATTTCGATTGAAAACACAACAGAGCAATTCACCAACACTATCCTGATCTAGTAAGGGTGCGACAAAACCATGGACATCTCCTATCCACTTCACTGCAATCTCCTCCACCAGCCCAATTTTGGCCAATTCATACACTACACAATTAGCTTCTTGACCTACATGAATAGCATGCCAAGCATAGAACTTTCTCAAGAGCAAACAAACATGAAGGATGTTGGCAGAAGCTTTAGAAGTGCTAGGCACGTCGGAAAAAATGGCCCGAATGGCACACACCATATTTATCTTTATTATGATCATTAGCATCACCATCTTCAAAGCCAACTCAAGCCCCCTTTCAGCTTCGAGACATTCACCATAAAACAGATCAGTTATGCCCCAATAGTTGGATGCCACCGCTAGGACTAGGTTGCCCAAGTGGTCCCTAATCACAACACCTAGGCTGAGTTGCCCTGCCCTATCTACTGAGACATCAATGTTGAGCTTCACGAATCTAACATGAGGCCTGCTCCACCTAAACCAAATCTTACCAAGTAAAGGGAAGGAGCTCATGAGCTTAGCTTTATTCTAACATTTTTTAACTCGCCAGGATATTGTTGAATAAGAAATTCTTGTGTTGCCAAAAACCACCCTATTTCGGTTAACTGTAAGAATTGAAGCAGCCACACTAACCTTCACTATATCCACTTAATCCCTTTGTGATGCTAACCAACCTAGCCATTCCAATGGCATGTTTCCTTAGGAGCAACACACCTTCTGCATCTGCAAGTCTGTCTACAAATGCCTAGCAATATGGCAATCCCTCAAGATGTGCAAAGTCATCTCTATGCTTGACTAGCATAGTGGAGAGGAGGCATCCATCAAACCTTTCCTCCTAAGTAAATTTTGCCTCGTGAGGAGACAGTCATGAACAAATCTCCAAAGAAAACTTATGATCTTGCCTGGTGCTTGAAGACCCCCGATAACATTTTTTCCTCTATACCTTGCTATAATAAAGCAAAAAGGCCTTTAACACATAATAGAAAAAGATATGGAAAAATAAGATCACCCTGTCGTAATCCATGTTACGACCATATCACCACATACCTTTTCATTAACCAGCACCAAGTAAGAGGTAGAAGAAATAGACTTCATTACCAAGGTCATAAATGGAGCCAAGAACCCTAACTTTAACATGACCGCTTTCACATAAATCCACTTTACCTTATCATATACCTTTGCTATATCTAATTTCAGAGTATAGAAACTATCACAACCCTTTTGTCAATTTTTAATCGAGTGCAATAGTTCATATGCCAGCAAAATATTGTCAGAGATCAACTGCCCTTTTATGAAAACACTTTGTTCTTCAGTCACAATGGAGTTCATGAAAGGCTTCATTCTATTCACCATCATTTTGGATATGATCTTATACACCATGTTTCATAAGCTGATCAGCCGATAATTTACCATCGTCTCAGGGTTTTTCATCTTTGGAATTAGTACTAACAAGGTCTGATTTATATCCTGCACATTTCCATGGCCATTAGGCACATTAAGATAGGAGTCAACCATAAGAGCACTTACCTCATTCCAAAATTTATGATATAATAGTCCTGGAAGGCCATCATGACCAGGGGCTTTCAATTGGTGCATATCAAAAGGAGTTTGGTGAACCTCCTTTGCAGTAAAAGCCTGATTTAATTCTATGTTTATATCACTCATAACTCACTCCTCCAAGTGCTCAGTCACTACCTCAATGTTGTTCGGGTTACTCGAAGAAAGAGTTGTACGAAATAAAACTCTACCACCTGAGCAATGTCCACCGCCTCTTTCCGCCACTCCTCGTTCTCATCTTGTATTTGATGGATGCTATTGTTTGATTGTCTAGCTAAAGCATATGCATGGAAATATGGGGAGTTATGATCTCCTTGTTGTAACTAGTGCACATGGGATCTCTAATTCCACACCAACTTTTCCCTATAAAGGACCTCATTCAACCTCTTTTTTAGGTCTCTAAGATGATTGCACTATGACAAATCAATAGGGTGTAGGCTAAGAAGATTTATCTGCTTGGATAAGTCTTTCTTCTGTTTCTGCATATGCCCAAAAGTAACTTTATTCCAGATCTTCAAAGCCCCTTGGCACATTATGTGCCCGAGCAAGCATGCTTGCATCCCTCTCTCCTACACCTCAAGCATCCGACACAACTTTACTACACCCCTCATCTCTAATCCATATGGCTTTAAACTTGAATTGCCTTTCTGTTCCTTGAGGTCACAATGCCCACAAAAGTGGACCTGAACCGAATAGTGGCAAGAGAAAATGGTCTTTCAAACACCCACTTGAGCATCCGGGAATAACTGCCGCCAAGCTCAAGAAGTCAATGCCCTATCCAGCCTACACTAAATGACCTCTCCACCATGTTGTGCTCCTGACCACATAAATTTGGTTCCCATGAATCCCAAGTTAGATAAGCCACAGTAGTGCAAAGTTCTCACAAACTCCTCCATCTGCTCTTCATCTTTTGGCTTCCCTCCTCACTTTTCATCTGAGTACAATATCTCATTGAAGTCCCCCCATAGAGCTAAGGAAGAGCACTCCTGTCACATAGTGATCTTAGAAGGTCCAAAGACAGGTGACATGGCCACTTATCCACCTCATCGTAGAATCTCATCAGCCTCCACTTGCCTGACTTACCCCAAATCTTTACCTCTAAGTCAACATGTGATTGTGACAAGCCAAAAAGACTCATTGTAACCCTATTTTTCACAAAAAAAAAAAAAAAAGACCACCCGACCTCTCTACACTACTAACGGTGAACATATATTGATAGCCACACTGCCTTTTTACATCTTTCATTTTAATTGAAGAGAGCCAAGTCTCACAAAGGAACATAATCACTGTTCCCTATGTTCGTATGAGATTTGCAAGGCTTCAAACTAATCGCGATGCCCCCAAATCACTGCAATTCATAAATAAGCACTTAATGGCTCTCGGTGGGGCTGTTTGACAACCTCCGTTGTTAAAAATTCCTTGGTAATAACATCTTGCTTCTTTATGGCCACAAGATCAACTTCCATGTCATATGTGCGCAGCCACTTCAAAGGGATCCCGTCAACCTCACCTTTGTCACATTGCCTTCACTTCGCCTACCACCTGTCTGTGCACGCCTTGTCCACTTTGTCCCACTTCTACTCCCCTTATCTTTTAACTGATTCAAAGCTGAACTTTGGCTATCCACACTTTCATGTACAATGTGCAAAAGGACAGCCTCATTACTCATACTCATAGCCCCCATCAGCCTACTTTGTCCTATTGTTTCACCAGACAAAATGTCAGCAAGACTTTTAGTTGCCTTGCCACCCAAAATCACCATCCCTAGCTGGCCGTTATTTATTTCATCCACCATGTGTAATTTTCTTCTGGCACTCAGATGCTTTCCCAATGCATGCTAGCCTTTTATGCTTGTCCTTTCTCCTACAGACTTGTTTGCTCTTGTCATTCCAGTTTGTTTCGAATGATTCGCTCATTCTCCTAACATTCATTGCATGTGAACATTGGCTAGCGAAGCTTTCAAGAATGCTCCATATTGGGCAGACTGACCAGGATCTACCTTTTCCTCACAATCCCAATCAACATGACCCAATAGGGGTGGTTCGGGTTGGGTTGAGTTGGGTTGGGTAAAAATAAACCATGGTTCACAAGTTGGTTCCATATATAGGAGAATTGACGGTCTTTGGGTTAGTTTTAGTTCTATATGGAATTGAACCCGTGGTATATATATATATAATTATATAAATAAAAGTTATAGTATTATATATATATATATATATATATATATATATATATATAATATGTATCTATGTATATATATGTATGTATGTATTTATGTATGTATTTCTTTGAAACAGTATTATGGTTATCTTGTAATTTTATATTAAACCCTTAAACTGATGTCCCAAATTCAAACAGTATAGAAGTTATAAGATTATTTACAAAATTTTTTCATATTCACTTGAATCATTTTGCTTCAAAGATCAACTACTTTTGAGTCATTTTGCTTTTAATCTTTCTACTCTAGACTACTTCTATGAAACAATCATCATATATTTTTTTATTTATGAGCCATGTGAAACTAAAATTTCATGACATCTGTTGACACCCAATTTCGTCCGGCCATTAAAAAAATTAAAAAAAATTAATTAATTAAATTAAATAAAAATCCATTAAAAAAAATTATTATTATTATTATTATTATTGTTATTATACATTTTGTTTTGTGAAGATTTGATTTAAAATGATATATGTGTGTATATGTGTATGTTTGAAAGAAAAAAGAAAACTCCATAAAAATGACAAAATTAAAAAGTTTGAGATAAAAATGACAAAATTAAAAAAGTTTGAGGTAAAAATGACAAAATTGAGCAGTTCTGGGAAAAATTGATAAATTCTGAAAGTTCCAGGAGCATTGGGTAATTTTTCGCATCAATTTTGGGCCAGACGGACGTTTCTGGCCCAAATTGACAGAAAACGACAAAATTGTCAAAATCAGAAGCTTCTGATACTTATCCAGAGGATAAGAAACGTAAAGGACTGAAACTGTCATTTTACCAAATTAAAAGATAAGTTTGAATTTAATTAATTTTTAATTTTGAACAGTCCATCACCCCTTCCCCTATAAATAGGGGTCCAAAATCTGTGAAGAACACATAAAAAAAAATAGAGAGAAAGATTAGAGCTCCGTTTTAGAAAAAGAGAAAATATCAGCCTTATCCCTAGCCTCTCCTCCCTCTGCCCAGAAAGTCCCAAAATTTATTTTTATTACGTTTTAGCCATCTTCTTCCTATTTCCGTTCTCTCTCTCTCCTTCGCTGTTTGCTGCCGCCACCCCATCCCGTCGCCGTCGCACCAGTCTGCCGTCACCTCCTGCCGCCGCCGCACGCCTTCGTCCCGTCCCCTCCTGCCGCCGCCGCACGCCGCCGTCCAGCCCCTTTTTCACTCCCGCCTTGCCCCTCCCGTTCCGTCGCACGCGTCACCGCCGCCGCTCCCTCGCCGTCACGCCGGAAGGCCCCCACGCCGTCGCGCCTCACCCCTGCCCCCCTGCACGCCGCCGTGCCCAGCCCCGTCCACCGTCGCATCGCCGTTTCCCCCCGCGTCCTCGTCGTCCCCGTTTCAGGAAATTCAAAATTCTAATTGTTAGGGTAAAACTCTGTTTTCATCCTTCATCTTTTTATTTTATTTCAATTTGGTTACTAACCTTTTCATTTGTCTTTGCAGAAAGCTTTACTAACTTTTTGTTTATATATCCATTATTTATTGTTGTTATTATTACTAACCTTTATTATTATTGTTGTTATTATTATTAACTCTAACTTTACTAACTTTTGCTAACTTTTATAATTCATGGAAGGTTATACCTCCTATTTATTTAATTTTTTAGTGGATGGCCAAAAAGCCCCACTTTATTTATTTGTTTACTATTTATTGATCTTTAACTTTCCTTTATTTACTTTATGTGCTTTTTATTTGCATATGTTATTTAATTTCTGCAATTTTTTTAAGTGGATGGTCAAAAAGCCCCACTTTATTTTCCTTTAATTTTCCTTTACTTAATTTATGCAAGTTTTAATTATGTAGATGGTTAAAACTTATTTCACTTATTTCACCTTTAGCCATAAGAAAAAAAATAATAAATAAAAAAATAAAATAATAATAAATAAAAAGAAGTTTTTTTTTATGTGAATAATTAACTTTATTTTTAGGACTAATCAAAAAAATTTTTAACAAAAGCCAACCTTTTTTTTTTTAACATATATTTTATTATTTCTTTAAAGAGAACAAAAAAAGTTAACCTTTTATTCCCTTTTCATTAAAATTATTAAGCAAGCATAATTAAATAATTCAAAAAAATATAAATCATTTTTTTAATCTTTATATATCTTTAAAAATTTAAGAAAAATAGAAAATTAATAATAAAATATTAAAAATATTAGAAATTATGATTAAAATTAATAATTAATTAAACGAACAATTAATAAAAAATTAAACTCCATATCCGGATGATCCAGCAGGATCCACGGTTTGGAAAGTATCAAATTTTTAATTTAATTAAATAAATTAAATACAAAGATAAAAAATCCATATTTTCATGATATGGATTAAAATTTCGTCAAATTCCGTGTCCGGGTGACTCGGCAAAGTCCATGGTTCGGAATTAAATCTTCCGTGTCCGGGTGACTCGGCAGAGTCCATGGTTCGGAAGTATCAAATTTTATCCAAATAAATTACCAAAAATCCACATTTCGACATAATTCAGTTAAAATTTCTATTTTTAAAAATTAACTAAAAATTATTTAAAAGCAAAGTAAAACAAAATTAAAATCAACTAAGGTGCCAATTTTGGGCGCTATAACAAAGTTGTTTTAGCGTAACCGTACTCCCGAACCCCGAACTCTCGCAGACCAGTTTTAAGGTGACCAATCGACCTAGGTGAAACAAATTGGTGGCGACTCCAGAAAACTCGACGTTGCTACAACATCAACATATTTTAGGTTTCAATATTGAAGAAAATGGTCTTAAAGGCTCAGCTTTCTATGTTGAATGTTATGCCAATGTTGGATTTACTATAGGAAAATAAACTAGTTGAGATGAGACATATTCCACAAGCAACTCTTTAGAATTATTTTGGTAATAATAGCATTTTAAACTCTTTTTGAATGTATCTAAGTACATGTATTTAAATGTTATTTAATTGTATATTATGTTGAATATTTCATAAACTGGTTATGGATGTAATTTTATTAAATTTTGGTGTTGTTATAGGTATATGGTATAAACTAGGAAGCCCAAGAACTAGCATTGAAAAACCTAGAACAGTGGCTCTAGTTCTGTTCAATTCTAGATTCTTGGATTGGGTAGAAAATTCTTGGAACTGAGACAATTTCAGGTTGGTTCGATTCCACCACACAATCGAAACCAACCCAAATTATGCTCACCTTTAGTACTCGCGCAGGCTACTCCACTGCTGATACTTCTTTCAAAAGCAGGACATGCCTATTGAACATCTAAGGTGATGGGCTTATAATTGTTATATTTATTTCTCTCATATCTTGCTTCACTTAATGTGTTTTGTGCCTTAAAGATATATTTTGAGTATGTTTTGTAGCTGATAGTATATCTAGACTCAATTGATTAAAAGTGAATTTAATTTACAACTTTAAGATTTTTAATTTGGTTGTGTTCGTTTAGGATTTTGACAGATTGAAGATGTTCTAGTAGAAAAATGATATCTTAAGCTACAGGGATTGAAATGAAGTGATTCTCAATTTATTGGAAAGCTAACGTCTAGAGCTACAAATCATATGTAGACCATAAAACCTAGTTTGCACATTAAGGGGTTCAAATTCATCTTCAAAGTCATGATTTATGCATCATTGTTGGTTCAAATACAATTGTGACATTTTGGGTATGTCTTTGGTTGTAGATGTTCCTTCTATGTGACTTAGCTTCAAGTTGCTATTGATGTTCTGAAGCATTTCTTAGCTTACAACTTTGAAATCAGTTTTGATGTGGGTTAATTTCAAAGGCCTTTAAACGATGTGGGTGAAAATTTCATCTTAAAAACATAATTCCCTTGATCACTATAAGGTATTCTAGTTATTTTGAATCTTTTTCTTATATGTGTGGAGTAATTTTATAATAATATTGAAAGTTTAGGGAGATTTTGTTGATTTTACCATAATAAGTTAATTTGTTTAGGTTTTTTTAAATAGGGGTAACAGTTATCGTGAGGCGTTCTTTCTCTCTTAGCATTTTGGTTTATCTTTATTTTTTTTTGTCTTTCATTCAAAACATGTCTAATGAGTAGTTTTCTAGTTCGGTTCAAGGGGATGATTTTCATCACTAACATCGGTTGTGAGGATTGATTTTTCTTACTGAAACTTTCTTTAAATTCAAGTATTTACTTTTTCGTAGTTGAGATTTATTGTAATTAATTTATCTGTTCTCGCTTGTTGGATTGGTTTTGAGATTGCAAGTTTGCTTGAGTTTCCATCAACCACTTAGGTGAAAAGAATTTGATTTAGAAGCAAGTGGATTAACTGAAATTTATTTTAATTTTTGGTTAGTTTATACAGGAGAAGTAAGACAGATTAAATTGTTTAAGCTTTTGAATAATTGTCTCGAATAAACTTTTTGGTTCATTGTTCTTCATGCTAATTTTGAGTTGATTAGAATTGCTTTTCAATATCTAGTAACTCAGAATTAAGAAATTAATCTGAAACTTTTTCTAGTTAATTTAACTGTTAAATTTTTTGGGTTCTTTTTAGCTTTAAGGAGAAACTTGTTTATTTACTTGATTTGAAGAAATATTTTTTTTTATGATCAACTGCGTAACTGGAATTGATAATTAACCCTGAACTGATCATTTTTAATATTGGTTAATTTCATTTTAATTCTATAGTTAATTTATTTCATCATTTGATTCAAGAAAACCCTACAATCTTTTATTTCAGTTTTCTGACATAAAGCTTTTAGTTAAAATATTTTTCTTGGGATTCGACCTGGTTTTCTCTGCTATACTACAATTTTATTTATTTTGAATTGTTAGTGATACTAAAATTATTTTTTGCGGTTTTAACAACTGACCACAAGGCATCCCTTGTATCATTGTCAAAAGATCACCCTTGGCATAGAAGGTGAGCAAGAGCCTATTATCTTCAATAACGTCCATGTCTAAACCCTTTACTGGCCTCCAAATTGACTTTATAATGGTGATGAGGGCTTGATTGTTAAACGGATGCTTCAACCACAAAGACCCCACTAGGAACCAACGCTCACTGGCTGATCCTTCCCCCATCTTGATCTCCTCCTCCAGCATGATTTTCTGTTTATCGATTAAAGAAAACCTATGCCAAGATTACTCAAGATCCTTCATTCGTAAACCACAAGAAACAACCATAACTGCCAAAATGCTAAGGGACAAAATAGCCACCAAGCGGCACAAAAACACTTACAGGGAGAGACAAACCAAACTCTCACGTAAAGAGACACTACGGTTTTGTATTTAATTTTGGGTTTAAATTTATACGTTATTAGTTTTTTCTCTTTATAAATATAAAAAACTACTAAAATTTTGGCATTTACCAACGCACATTTCCAACAACTGCACATTGGTAATTTTAAATTTCAAACATATAGTCGTTGGTAAATGCATGTGAGTAAAACATTCATTGGAAAAAAGTGTTACCAACGTGCAAACATACACGCATTGGTAATTTCCAACGCGTCCACTTTGGTGACAGGCACGTTGGTAATCACCAACAGTCATATAGTAATAATGTTTTTCCAACGTGCACATGCATTGGTAATTACCAACATGCGTGCACGTGCACATGTTGGTAAATATACCAACGTACATGCGCGTTGGTAAATTTACGCCATTGGTAATCATGTTAAAATTTTTAAAAAAAAGTAAATTAATTTCCAACGATGGGTCGTTGGAAACTATTTTTTTTAATATAAAATATTTAAATTATACGTTATATTCACTAAAAATTATACGTGGTAAAATTAGATAACTAAGATTTTATTATTACATAAATTAATATTGAGAAAACAAAAAAAAAATCAATAAAAATTCACAAAGAATTTATTAGTACCAGAAAATTCACAAAAATTCATAAACTAAAAGATTGTAAATTGCACAAAATTATAATAATATTTCCACAACTCAAAAAATTCAAAAAAAAAAAACAAAAATTGGTAAAATTTCACCGAAATTAATAAAAAATCTAAAATTCACAGAAGTTTGAAAAGTTAAAAATTTATTCAAAAATTAACAGAATTAAAAATATCATAATAATTAACCAAAAATTCATAAAAATTGATAAAAAATAACTTAAAAAATCACAAAATTAAAACAAAATCTACAATCAAAATACTGGATCTGCCAAATACTATTTGAGGGAAATCGGCGGCTAGGGAGGAGAGACGATGGAGGCAAAACGGCAGAGGTAGATTAGCAGCTAAGGAAAAGAAGAAGAGGCAGCGCAGCAAGGCAAGGCGAGGCTGGGGATGGATAGAGGGTGATCGGCAGCCATAGAGGAGAATGAGAGGTGGCTGGAGAATGGGAGAGAGGGAGAAGAAGGTGAGAGGTGAGAGAAGATAGAGTGAGAGGTGGCAAGGGTGGAAATGAGGGGGAGATAGATTTAGGTATAAATATGGGTTAGGTTAGGGTTTTGGGTTTGGGTTTTGTTTGGGCTTTGTGGGTATTTAGGCTTTTACATATATATTTTAAATTGTAATTATTATTTGTAGCAAATGTTTTAAAAATATTAATTTACTTTCTATAATTTCAAAACTTTAGATTCTATTATATATAATTATTATTATTTATAACAATATACATGTGATATATATGACAAAAATATACATATGATGCAAGCCTATTCTTTAGTTGTAGAGAGAAGAAATTTCTTATACAAGCCTGCAAAATTTAAATCTTGACTAACCATAAGAATATATTTATTACAACTAAAGACTTATAAATTATATATATATATATATATATATATATATATAGATATATATATATATATATATATATATATATATAGATATATATATATATATATATATATATAAACACATATATATTTAAATATAAATATTATATAAAAATAATATAATTGACAATATAATTATTTTATGTATGTATGTAATTATCATATATAATTATTTTATATATGTATGTATGTATCATATATTTAATGTATATATATGATATATTTTAAGTACATATTCTTATATATGATACATTATTATTATTATTATTATTCAATAAGTGTATGAGAATATATATTTTAAATTATAATTATTATTTTTTTAAAATGTTTTAAAAATTTTAAAACTTTACTTTCTAAAATATATAATTTTATATATGATTATTATCATTAAAAATTATAAATATATAATATATTTTAAATATATATTATTATATTTTTAATAAATAATAATAATAATAATAATAATAATTTTATTATTAATATTATTATTTTTATTATTATATATTTAACAGTTATCAATGTATCAACGCGTTTACCAACATGCATGCATGTTGGTAGTGTGCACGTTGGTAATCTGACTGTTGGAAAATAGCTGATTTACCAACGTGTTGGACCGTTGGTAAATTACTAACGCATTTGGCCATTGGTAAATTTAAAATGTATATATGTATGTATGTATCATATATTTAATGTATATATATGTGTAGCAACGTGAAAATTTTATGGAGTCACCACCAATCTGTTTACCTAGGTCGATTGGATACCTGAAATGGTCTACGAGAGATTCTAAAATCATGAGTCGGTTACGCTAAAATAACTCTATTAAAGCGCCCGGAGATCGGTACCATGGATTCAGTTTTTTTTATCTTTTTCTAACTATTAATTTCTTGAATTGATCTTCGGTTGAGTATAATAATTTTAATGAATTTTATTCCAAACCGTGAATCTTATTTGATCAAACAGATATGGAATTTTAAATCTTTGATATTTGATTTTTTTTTTATAAAATATTTTCCAAATCACGGATCCTATCGGATCACTTCGATATGGGAATTAATGAAAATTTTAATTAATCTTTTTTATTTTATGTTTGAATGTTTTAATTAATCCATACCATCAATTCTGATGAATTATCTGAATATGGATTTTTAAGGAACTTAATTATTACTTTGCTTTTTATTATAAAATATTTTCCAAATCAAGGATCTTATCGGACCACTTCGATATGGAAATTTAATGAAAAAATTTAATTAATTTTATATTTTTAATTAATCCATATAAAAAATTCTACCGAATTATTTGAATATGGACTTTTAATGGACTTAATCTTTGTTTCATTTTTATTAAAAAAATACTTTCCAAATCACGGATCCTATCGGACCACTTCGATATGGAAATTAGTAAATTAAATTTTTAATTCTTATTTTATTAAATTAATTGTTAATTTAATTCTTAATTTTTGTCAAAAATTTTTATGAAATTTTGGATTTTTAATAACCTTAATGTTAATTTTATTTAAAGAAATCATTATACTTTTTACAAAAGGTTAAACTTTGTCATTTTTGAAGAAATAAAAAAGGATAAGTTTTAATATTCCAATTAATGTTTAAAATGACGGAACAAATAAAGGACGGGGGCTTTATGGTAATAGTACTGATAAAAAAAATAAAGAAAAGTAAGACAAGCTTTTACCCAAACATAGAGAAGAAAAAAAATGATAAATAAAATAAGGTTAGTCATCCACATAAAAGAAAAATAAATTACAGAAATTAAGTAAAAAAAAATAAACAAATAACGTGGGGTGTTTAACCGTCCACATAAAAATAAAGTAGGAGGCGTAACCTTCCATAAAAAAAAAATAACAAAAATAAACACAAAAAAAAAATTAGCGGTTAATGGCTTATCTACAAAAACAAAAACAAAAAGTTAGTGACTTATATAGACAAAATGAAAAGTAGGAGGTATAACCTTCCATAAAAAAAAATAAAACTGTGGGGCTTTTGGCCATCTACGTAAAAATAGGATGTACAACCTTCCATAAAAAAAACAAAAATAAACACAAAAAAAGTTAGTTGTTAGTGGGCTATCTACAAAAATAAAAATAACAAAATGAAAAGTAGGAGGTATAACCTTCCATGAAAAATAATGAATAAATAAATAAATAAATAAAAATAGATAACTAAATAAATACACAAGAGTTAATAGTTAGTTTCTGTAGAATTAAAAGAAAGGTTAGTGACTTGAATGAAAGAATATAAAAAAATGAAGGATTAAAAAGGGGTTGTACCCAAAGGGAAGGAAGTTGAAATCCGGCGGATGACTGGAGCAGTTTTTTTTTCTTTCTTTTGCTTTTCTTCGTTTTCCGGCAACAATAGCACAATCGGAGGGCTGGGCTTGGCGGTGGCGGCTAGGGCTGTTCCAGGGAGGATGAGGATGGTGGCCGGTGTGAGGACAACGGCGAAAGGATTGACGAAAAAGTGGTTTTGGTTTAGAAACGTTGGCAGCAGGGAGCAGGAATAGAAGTTTAGGATTTTTCTGGGTGAGGAAGGAGAACCAGGGACTAGAGCTACAGTTTTTCCTTTTTGAAAGAGGAGCTCCAATCTTTCCAATTTTTTTTTCTTCACAGATTTGGACCCCTATTTATAGGGGAAGGAGTGCTGGACTGCTTTAATTAAAAATAATTCAAAATTTAATTAAAAACAGACTTATCTCGTAAATTGGTAAACTGACAGTTTTAGTCCTTTACGTCTCTTTGACTTCTGCTATGTTCCTGAAGCTTCTGATTGAGTCAAATTTGTCTTTTCTGTCGGCCAGGCCCAAACCTTGCGAATAATCATCAAAATTTCCCTAGAACTTCCAGATTTCGTCAGATTCTTCCCAAACTTCTCATTTTTGTCATTTTCACCCCAAACTTTTCATTTTTGTCAATTTTTTCAAAATTTTTTTATTTTATAGACACACATAGATATGTATATATATATATATAACCTATAAAACAAAAATGCCCCCCTTTAAACTAATTGTTATTATTAAATATATATTAATTAATTTTTTTTTTAAATTTTTAATTAATTTTAAATTTTTTTTTTTACGGTCGGACGAAATTGGGTGTCAACAATATGATATATTTTAAGTACATATTCTTATATATGATGACATTATTATTATTATTATTATTATTCAATAAGTGTATGAGAATATATATTTTAAATTATAATTATTACTTTTAAAAAATGTTTTAAAAAATTTTAAAACTTTACTTTCTAAAATATATAATTTTATGTATGATTATTATTATTAAAAATTATAATATATATATATATTTTAAATATATATATATTATATTTTTAATAAATAATAATAATAATAATAATTTTATTATTAATATTATTATTTTTATTATTATATATTTAACAGTTATCAATGTATCAACGCGTTTACCAACATGCATGCATGTTGGTAGTGTGCACGTTGGTAATTTGACCGTTGGAAAATAGCTGATTTACCAATGTGTTGGACCGTTGGTAAATTACTAACGCATTTGGCCATTGGTAAATTTAAATTTTTTTTTTACCAACGGCCTAACACTTTGGTAATTAACAACGGTTAGGCCGTTGAAAAAACTAGCTTTTTTACTAGTGAAAATGTATTTTTTAAATGTCAATTAACTGTAAAAAATACCATATAGATATAAATTACATGAAGGTGACTACATTGAATAAAGTGTGCATTTCTTCGACAGGAAAAGCAAATTATAATTTTACCTAGATATGAAGGGGCAAAATGTCATTTAGCCCTTGATTGGCTAATACATTGGACTAATGAAAGGCCCCGGTCAAGGTAAGTCCAAACCTTCACCTAGCTTCTACAGAATAATGGGTAACTACAATTACTGTATATATGCATGGAATGAATGTTATTCATTAGCCCGTTGATGAGATAGTTATGTGAGATTCTTGATAAACATGATGGCTATGTAGGAACATGCTTGAATCCAATAAATCTATTATAAATAATAACGCATATCCTGACACATGACTACACCTGTTGCCTTCAAGAATCTTCCATAGCGAAGTACCAATAAATATACCCAAGTTTGATGACACAAATATTAAGTTATTGATTCCATATTTATCCTCAATTTGTTTTGGTGATAGTAATTCGAACATACAAGATATTATCTTAGGTGTATATAACACTTACTACAGTTATAGAAAAATTTTGCGACCGCTGTTTTGTTTCTTTATAAAATCATTTCACTATGTAGGAATATGTTTGAATCCAACAAATCTATCATAAATAATAACGCATATCCGGACGCATGACTACACCTGGTGCATTCAAGAATCTTCCATAGGGAAGTACCAATAAATATATCCAAGTTTGATGACACAAATATTATGTTATTGATTCCATATTTATCCTCAATTTGTTTTGGTGATAATTTGTTTTGGTGATAGCAATTCGAACATACAAATCATCTTAGATGTATATAACACTGACTACAGTTATAGAAAAGTTTTTCCATAATTGTTTTGTTTCTTTATAAAATCATTTGAAGTCTTTTCATTAATTAATGTACTTATTATTCTCATTGATTTACTCTCTTTGATGTTGACCTTGAGGCCTTTTGTGTTTATCTTAATCACTAAACACATTTTAACCAACCTAGCTATTTTGTGTGCCGAAATTCAATTTTTATTTTTAAAAAAATCACTTTAAATCTTCCTCGTAAATATATGCGCATAAATATAAGGAAAAAAAAAGAAGATAAATTCCATTTACTAAAATTTTAATAATATTATTACCCTTATTACATATATTTTAGAAACATATATTATACTGCATTAATATCAGGACTTCAAACGTGTGAGTACTTTAATATTACTTTTGTGGGAAAATGCTTTTATGGCCACAAATGTTAAACTTTGATTGCATACATGCCCCCAAACTTTCTTTCACCGTTGAATAAGCCCTTACATATGTTTTGGTATTCAAATTTAAATATAACCTAAAATTTTTACTACTATTTAGAATGCTCTTGAACCTTATTAACTTGGTTGTATTATATACGATGCTAAAGCGTAATGCAAACTTAAAAATTTTCCTGTATAATTGTTTTGATGTGAAAATATATGCTTTCAACAGTAAGACTAGTAAATACTTCATAATAGATTATCTTTTCACTTAAAAGAGCCAATATTTATTACGTTGCTTACAAAAATTTTATATTCCCTATGTCTCATAAAATTTTTAAAAAATTTAATAGTACTATAAAAATTTATTTTAAGTGAATTATTACTCAAATATAATATTTACTTTCAAATAAGGATGAAAGATGAAAGAATGTAACCCGGACCAGAAACACGACCTTATTAAATTTTGGGTTAGGTTAAGGCCAGAGAGTGGAAAAGTTGTGATTCAAATTGACCTAAAACTGATCCGATTTAAAGGAACAAAAATTGAGTTGATTAGGGTCCAACCTGAATTTACCCAAATAACCCAAAATTTTAAAGAGTAACTTTTCTATAGGCCGGGCTTATATCGTGTGCCATCTTTGAAAAATACAATAATTGTCATTTTGGCCTCATTTCTTAGAAAAGGAAGCAATCATGCCCTTATGAAACATAATAGACTTTTCCTTTTCCGCGATCTCAGGACAAACTATTTGGTTGGGTAGCATAACTGATATTCTAATTTTGGGGGAAGCTGGACGATAGATTGAATGCCAGCGATCCCCCTTTTCATTTTTTTTAAAAATTTTATTTTCTTGTTCTTTTCTTATTCTTCTATTTTTTTTATTTATTTTCATTTTTTTTTCTTTGTTTAGTTTTGTTGTATATTTATCTTTTCCATTTTTATTTTCTTTATTTTTATTTTCTCATCTTTTTCTAGTTTCCCCTTTTTCTTTTTCTTATTTTAGTATTATTTCAAGTTTTGTATATTGTTTTATTTCATGTTTTACTCATTATTTTCTTAAAATAATTTTTTCACCTTTTTATACTTAGATTTATTATATTATTCTTATTTCTTCTTGTTCTTTTATGTCATATGTCTACCTTTTTCCATTTTTTATTCTCTACTGTTTGTTCTTTTGTCTTTTCGTGCTTACTCTTTTAAAATGGTATGTTTGTTCTTTTAGAATGTATTATTTATTCTTTGAAAGGGTATTGGTTGTTTTTTTTTTTGTCTTCATGTTTGTTCTTTTAGAAAACATTGTTTATTTTTTATTACTTAAGTGTTTGTTCTTTTGATAAGGTACTATTTGTCTTCTTTTATGATGTGTTTGTTTTCTGTTCTTTTAGAAGCCTTGTTTGCTCTTCTAGAATGACATTTTTGTTTTTTTACATTTTCAGGCATTGCATAAATTACTTGTTCTTTTGTATTTTGGTATTTATACTTACGAGCCCGTTTGTTCTTTTAGAAGACAATGTTTGTTTTTTCTTGTCTACATGTTTGTTCTTTTAGAAGGCATTTTTGTTCTTTCTTTTACATGTTTATTTTTTGTTACTTAAGTGTTTGGTCTTATAGAAGACACTGTTTGTTCTTATACATGACCCGGTTTCTGTAAACTTCTTGTTCTTTTGTCTTCTGGTGTTTGTTCTTTTATAATGGCATGTTTGTTCTTTTTTTTACATGTTTATTTTTTGTTACTTAAGTGTTTGTTCTTATAGAATGCACTGTTTGTTCTTATACATGACCCTATTTCTATAAACTTTTAGTTCTTTTGTCTTTTGGTGTTTGTTCATTCAGAATGATATGTTCGTTCTTTTAGAATGACATGTTTATTCTTTTAGAAAGTATTGTTTGTTCTTTATTTTACATGTTTATTTTTTGTTACTTAAGTGTTTATTCTTATAGAAGGCACTATTTGTTCTTATACATGATCATGTTTCTGTAAATTTCTTGTTCTTTTGTCTTCTAGTGTTTATTCTTTTAGAATTGTATGTTTGTTTTTTTAGAAGGGCATGTTTACTCTTTTAGAAGACATTGTTTGTACTTTCTTTTACATGTTTATTTTTTTTACTTAAGTATTTGCTATTATACATGACCCTGTTTCTGTACACATCTTATTTTTTTTGTCTTCTAGTGTTTGTTCTGTTAGAAGGGTATGTTTGTTCTTTTAGAATGACATGTTTGTTCTTTTAAAAGCCATTGTTTGTTCTTTCTTTTTAATTTTTTTTTTGTTACTTAAGTGTTTGTTTTTATAGAAGACACTGTTTATTCTTATACATGGCATTATTTCTGTAAATTTCTTGTTCTTTTGTTTTCTAGTGTTTGTTCTTTCACAAGGGTATGTTTATTCTTTTAAAAGGGCATGTTTGTTCGTTTAGAAAACATTGTTTGTTTTTTTTCCTTCGTGTTTGTCATTCTGAAATCAAAAGTCCATTTTTGATAAACTATTCCACTTATCCATTTTAGGAATATTCCAATTTCTTAATTTCTTTTCAACATCTTTGATTAATATAGTTTGTGAGTTCTTCATTATTCTATTCCCCATAATTTCTTCTTCCTCTTGTCTTTTTGAAGCAGACTTAGTTAAATTTCTAAAAATTTTATCCATTACTAATTATCAATTAGTGTTAATATCTTTATTAACTTATTTGTCAACGTTTTACACAATCTTACTACCCTTTCACATCGACTAAAGGTCTTACAATTGTTACGCAACTTAGGTGATGTTCTGAAAATTTCCTAACAATAATATTTAATTATTAGTATGAGAAAATTTTTGGAAATTTGACCATTCCTTGAATCAAAGAAATAAGACAAAAATTAATTTTTAGGGACTAAGTTGTACATAATAAATAACTTTGGGAAGGTAGCTTACGGGTGCGCTGAGCGCACAGAAGAATCAGCCAATTTTAAAATCCTACATCAGCCCAACCCTACCTCGGCCTAAGCCAATCCACAAACTATCACTAACCCTAAACCCTAAACATATCTCAGCCCAACTCAAAGACTATCTCCATTCCCTAACCTAACCCACATACCACCTAAACATAGCACGTTGCTGCACGTCGCCCCTGCCTTCCTCTCAACATTCCTTCCTCCTCTTAACCAAACCTTCTGTGCCTTCTCAACCATCGTCTTCTCCGCCGTTGCCCCAAACGCCTTGACGAGATGCCGCCCCCTCTCAGTCCCCAGCCTTGCCCTCCCTCGTGATGCCCTCCGTTGTCGGTGAGACATTGGCCTGCCATGCCTTGCCCTCCATCTCTAAATTCTCTATTGCGCTTTAGGCATTCGTGCTTCTGTTTGACTGCTCTCGAGACCCTGCGTCACGTGGGAATCACTAACCTCGCCTAATCACTACCCGTGACACCTTCACCCCTCACTCCCTCCATGCTTCTGCTTGACTGCTCCCGGACCCTACACCGGTAGGTACCAGCAGCCTTGGTGCTGCCGGCTGCCCTCCCTAGCCTCGCCCTCATGCCGCTGACGGCCCTCCATCCCCTACCCTCAGTCGCCCGCCATCAACTGGCAATGTCGGGTAAACCCGAATCAACCCAAACCTTAATCCAATAATTTTTTTTTGTTAGGGTTGATTCGGTTGAGAACCTAAATCGGTTAGGTTGAGGGGTTGGGGCTAGTAAATAGCAGTTGCTTATGGGTTAAAAAAAATCAAGTTTGGACCCGAATCTGACCCAAAATCCAAAAGTCACAGTCTAATTTTTAAATAAAATTTGCTCCAAAAAATATAAAAATAAAAATTAACAACTTAAGTGAAAACAAATTTACTCCTAGATTTGTAGGTGTAATATAAACAAAGTTCCGGAGGATAACTGTAATTACAAATAGATTTCTATATACTCACCAAACGTTTTATGCTCGGGCAAAGTTTTACTAACAAAGTCAACATAGTCGTCTGCGTTCCCAGCACGGCTTCGTTACCCTCCAACTTCCTTCTCGTCGGCGAGGAGCCACTTTTCCAGTTGCGCGGCCGCCGTCTCTCGCTCCCGGCGTCTTTTGACCCTAACCGGCTCGGGCTCGTTCGAGCCAATCAGATGAGGGAAATTAAGCAGCGCCTTGGAGCCACGCATCTTAAACGCTGCACGGTCATAGGCTAGAGCTGCCTCCTGAGCCGTCTCATAAGTTCCGAGCCACACCCTCGCCCCGTTCTTCTTCGGATCCCTAATCTCCGCCGCGAACTTCCCCCAGGGCCTCCGCCTCACACCTCTGTAATGCTTCCCTCGACCGGAAACATTACTTTCAGGGTAAGTGGTTTGAGGAGAAGTGTTACTTGTGGCGGCTAGTGGTTGAGCAGGTCCTGATGGCCCGGCGGCTCTGAAGGTGGTCACCGGTGAATATGACGGAGGCCATACGAGGGTAAAGGCATCACAGTCGCAGAGGGAGTCGTAGACGGTGGTGTTTTCTGGCTGTGAGTCGTCAAGTTTTAACGGCGAATCACCCAGTAAGTTTGAGTTTGGAGGAAATTCTAACATGGCGGCGCTTCCGTCCATGCTCGGCAGCTTAATTAGGATTTCGATTTCTTGTGTTGGTTGTGTGGGGATGAATTAGGCTGTGGAGAGAGGCTAGCTAGCTAGCGAAAAACGTAATGAAGTTTCACGCTATTTATAACGTTATCCAGCCAGGTTGGTCCAACTTGGTTGGCTCCGACACATTGTAAGAGTTATTGAATTGCATCTAAAATTGAGTATATAAAGGATAAGGTACCAAAACATTTCTGAACTTATGTGAAAATAACATGTGTTATGTTTTAGATGGAAGCAATTATTACATATATTTTTACCAGAAAAAAAAACTAATTACATATGTGTATCACTATTGAAATCATTTTAGACTAAGTACATATAACACGGTCTTACATTTTAAGGACTTCTCGAACATTTGCTTTCATGTTGATTTTGCATATATAATTTCAATATTTTAGAGCCAGCCAATTTTACAACAATATTAATATATTACTGTTATTTTTATTTTTTTTATCCCTAGTTAAAAAGCTAACTAACGCTATATATATGATATTTATTTGAATAATTTTTAAAGTAATTAATTTTTTATGAATTTTTTAATCTACCAGTTTGAAAAAAGAAAAAGAAAAAGAAAAAATATCCTTTTTTATGAAAACTGTGCTTAAAAGTAATTTTGAGGCTTATTAAAGTGTAAGGTTTCAACATTAATCATATGATTTGGGAAGATAATCACGATATATAAAAATATGCACTATTAATAAATAAAAAATAAGCAGTATTAGTCACACAAAAAATTAACGGATAGGTGTTTTTTACAATATCGATGATGGATCTAATACAAAAAGTTTTTTATGCCCTTTTCTAAAAGACAAATTAATAAACATGTTTAAAAGTGTATAACAATTTCAAACTAAAAACATACGTTTTAATATAAACTAGTTTACATAACTGGTGTTGCCATGAGATTCCAACACTACTAAAAAAATAGAAAATTCCAACTGCCGTTATTTCCAACGGCCCAACCGTTGGAAATTTCCAACTGCTAAAACTGTTGGAGGGAACACAACACTTTTTCCAACGGCTTAGCCATTGGAACTATAACGCCATTAAATTTAGGAGTATATAGCCGTTGGAAAAATGTAGTATGGGGAAAATTTATATGAATTTTTGCAAATTATATATATATAATATTTCCAACGGCTTTAGTCGTTGGAAAAATGTAGTATGGGAAAATTAATGTATTTTTTGCAAATTATAATATTTCCAACGGCTTTAGCCGTTGGAAATATGTAGTATGGGATCATTAATGTGAATTTTTGCAAATTATATATATATATATATATAATATAATATTTCCAACGGCTTTAGCTGTTGGAAAAATGTAGTATGGGAAAATTGATGTATTTTTTGCAAATTATATATATATATTTATGTGTGAAATTAGTTAGTATGGGAAAATTAATGTATTTTTTGCAAATTAAAGCCGTTGGAAAAAATAGTGCATATAATATTTGTATTCTCAATGTTTCCAATGGCTTAGACTGTTGGAAAAATAATTAATGCATCTCGCAACTTCCAACGGCTTCAACAGTTGGAATGTGACTTAATGAAACGAATCGTTTTGGTTAATTTTTTCCAACGGCTAAGGCCGTTGGAAAATTCTAATTTAAATTCCCCCCCCCCCCAGGCAGTTGTCTTCTTCGTTGCTCCTTGGGTTCGTCTCTCTCCTCTGTGCTCATTTCTTCCTCCCACACGCACACACAGGACCTTCGTTTCTTCGATTAAGGGCTTAAATGGCTTCTTTGAGCTCATTTTGACGTGGATCTGGTGTCATTTGCCTTGATCTGTAGGTTAGTTTGATTTGTTTTGATTTTTTTAAAAAAAATTCGTGGATTTGCGTTGTTTGCTGTTCTTTGTTTATAATGGGTTAAAGATTTTCGTTGTTGTGGCAGATTTGAAGCTGTTCCATGCATTTGAAGCATGTAAATTGTCATATAATGGGTTAGAGATTTTCCAACTGCCTGGGCAGTTGGAAGCCGTTCGAAAACCAAAAAAATAAAATTATAATTACTGCCGTTGGAAATTCTTCAACTGCTTATTTTCCAATGGCTAACAGTTGGAAATTCGAACTGCTAAGATCTGGGCCATTGGAAGTAAAACTTCCAACGAATGGATTTCCAATGGCCAGATTTCCAACGGTTAGCCATTAGAAACGTCAATTTTCCAACTGCCAGCTGTTAGAAATGGCAGTTGGAAAAAGGCTAATTTTTAGTAGTGCAAATTGTATTAAGTTCCCAAAATATATAAATATTTAAATGTTATGAAAATATTACTATAAAAAATTATAATAAACTAACAATTAGAAAAAAAAATTACATACCTAGCATTACAACGGGATTTTATTTTTTTAAGTTTCAAAAAAGAATTAAATATTTAAGTGGTATCCAAATCTTAATAAGACAAATATTACCACTAAACCAATAATAATAAAATTATTAAAAGATGCTCAATAATATTATGTTACTTCAACATATTTATCAATTCAAGTGAAATATTTATGTTGGAAATCATAACAATTCATGTGGACACATTCTCATCTTCTACCTGACTTGCTTCTACTTGATCTTGAATTAGTGCACTGCAACAGTGTATCAAACATTTAAATGTAATATTGAAATATTCAGAATTTGAAAAGTAGATGAAAAATTATATTTACAGAAAACTATATACATTTGAGAAGACTCAATACAATCAACATCCGTTATTAAGGAATTTAAAAGAGAATCATATCAGATTATTGCGAAGTTCCATACTGTGAAAACAAATAACATGATTAATTTTGAAAATAGTAGTTGGCCATATAAATTTGAATTAGGGTTAATATAATAGGTTTTGGCATCTATTTTACACATTTTCATGAAATGCTAAATATGCCAGATGGTCCATTGCATAAAGTTTCTGATCTCATATTTTGATAAAACATGGTTATTACATAGAAGAAATGGTTATAAGATGACTTTGGTTTAACTGGTTTGTGATGAGATTTCTAATACTTGTCAAGGTACCAACACAATCTGCATTTAAAGTTAGAAGTTGTTAAGCTTTTGAATGAGATGTAAGTATATGAGAATTGTAGTGTGTAGGAGAAACACCTGTTAGTTGAGTATTATTTCTAAGGCTAGAAGGGAATTCTGCATAAGTAAAAACTTTTAACGCATAAGCCAATATCATTCATTTCCTCATATTTTATTGCTCTCCTAAATTTTGGCATTGTCTAGTAGAGAACAACCTATGGCTCTGCCCAGAAAGAAAACATGCATGGTAAAAAATCTTTCAAGTTTTTCCTAATTCAAAGCATTCACTAAAGTTTTTTTTTATCTACATATCTTATCTAGGCTTGCACTGCATCACGGGCCTACAAAAAAAGAACATACATCATAAGTTATAAGTGTGTACCAAAAAAGAAAAAACAAAGATTAGATTGACGTCAGTTTAGAAGAGAAAAGATTTATAGAACCAAAAATGCATTATATCTAGCAGGAGGCAGTTATATGGTAAGGGTAAATTGTTTAATCAAATAGAAGACACATTTTCAGAGAATGCAAACTTTTATATGACCAGTTGCATCCTTCAATCTAAGATTGGCAGCCGCCTCAATGCCATATTGGGGAAAAGTATGACAGTAACACAAGAATGGCAACAGCATGACTGCTAGCAACAACAAAAATAAATCACTTCACTAAGGAGGCATGAAAATCCAAAAAAAAAAAATGTGCACGTACACTAATCTAATACAGAGAGCATAAAAAATTTATAGGACAGTGCTAATCAAACTATGAAATGGAAAAAAAAAAAGCAAAAGTAATCTAAACCTGTTTAAAAAACACAATACAACAAAAAAAAACAGAGAGAGAAAGAGACAAGAGCAAAGTTATTGTACATTCATCTTAATTTTGTGTTCAAATCAAACAACTTTAATATTGGCAATAAACCTAGTTAAAAAGCACCAAACTAAATAAAAAATTACCTAAACTTGTTAATGGGTTGAGTAACAGACTTAGAAGAATTTAATCATGAAGCAAAAGTAGTAACAATATTTCGAAGAATTTGAATCGAATAATTGATCTTCCCTGTTTCTATTAGCCTCTCCATGGTAACATGAATAATTCAAATTAACCTCTGTGAAGCACTATGCAACTTATCGAATGGAACAAGAGGATGCAAAAGAAGTTTGGCCTTAAGAATTCTGAGGTTGCTATAAAATTTGATTAATTCAATTGCTCAGTAAAATTTGATTGCTTCAATTACCGTAAGAGCTCTAATGGAAGAACCCCCGACTAGGGGTGAAAATAGGTCGGGTTGAGTGTGAGCTTACTGAGCTCAAGTTTGGCCCATTTGTAGTTTGGTACTACCAAAGCTCAAACTCAAATTGCTTGAGCCAAATTTTTCCAAGCTCGAGCTAAGCCCGAAAGCTCGTCAGACTCGAATAACACATATAGATCTTTAACTATCATAATTATAATTTAAATAAAATATGGGGACTGAATCTGTAATTTTTTACAAACATAATTAGAGAAGGGAAACTTTTATAACCTTTCCCAAGCTTTTTAATCCTATTCTATTCTACCCTAATTTTGTAAGTTTGATGAATGCGCCATCATCTTTCTCATTACATCGATTGAGCCACTGCAATCCTACATCCATTATCATATCAACTTCCGGGCTTGGGAAGACCCCCCAGCTTCATCTCTCAACTAGCCAAAGCGTCACAAAACCGACGAATGTGCGATCAAAAGATCCAACTGACTCCCAAATTGATTGTTCAATCAAAGCTGTGAAGTTGTAGCTAGGGTTCGATTGCAACTTGCTAGTTGCTGATTGTGAAGTTTCCAGTGTCAGCGTGGGGCTATCGTGGTGGATTTGTGTGGGGCAAGCTATCGTCACAAAGTCACAGACTCGAATTGTTGGAAGAGCTCGACTTTACACAATAGCTGTGGAGATTGTCATTAGATGAAGGCTATCATCGTCGCAGACGTTGATATTGGTGGTGGCCGCTGACTGGATAGAACTGTAGGTCAGTCGACCAAGAAACTAGGTAAGGCTGAGATGAAAAGTAGGCACTTAGGCTTAGGCGGTTGGGAGTAAGAACTAAGGGTTAGGAGTTTTAGGGGTTAGGATTTAGAAAGACTAAGCACTTAGGGGGGCTCGAACCCATAGGGCTGGATATGTTAAGGCTCGAGCTTGGCCTAAATTTATTTGAGCCCATTTTAATACCCGGCTCGAAAAGCCTTAATTCAAGCTCGAGCTCAAGCTACCCAAAGTAGGCTCGGCCCTTTTTCACCCTTACACCTGACTTAACTCACCTTCAAATTTGCAATGCTTAGGCACTAATATCATAGCAAAGTATTGACGAGTTTATTATTCCGGTACAAATACATTTTTATGCAATACATACAAATATTAAAGAAACAAAATTTTGACAAGCTATTTTAAAAATTCATACGCTGCCATGAAGTTGTAATGACCCAAGTCCAGAACCGGTCAACGAAACACCTGCCTACACCACATGGGCTATCCTTTGGAAAAAGATAAGCACTAGGTGCTTATGTTCTGGAATTGGAGCCTATATATCCACGTAAGGCTTCCCACAATTCACCCATGTGGGATATAAAGGTGTTACAAACTCCCCCCCTTATGTACCCAACGTCCCTGTTGGGGTCAATCAGATTACTTGGTTCCTCAGACCAAGTAATCTCTCTAATCGGACTACTTAGCCCCTGGCCAAGTAGCCTCTCGAATCCAGGATTAGTCCCGGTAGACGATGCATGTGCATACCCACTATGTCACACCATCGTGGTTCCGGGTCAGCTCTGATACCATCTGTAATAACTCAAGTCCAGAACCGGTCAACGAAACACCTGCCCACACCACATGGGCTATCCTTTGGAAAAGGATAAGCGCTAGGTGCTTATGTTCTGGAATTGGAACCTATATATCCACATAAGGCTTCCCACAATTCACCCATGTGGGATATAGGGGTGTTACAAAAGTCTTCTAAAATCATTGTCTTTGTCTTAGTTGAAAGAAATGTTACAGTAACAACCATTATAGGCACTAGAAATGAAAGTGATGCTTTTTATATCATTTTCATTAGATCCAACAAAAATAAGCTACAAAAGATAATCAGAAGTACAAATTATATATAAAAGTGCCATCTTTGGATCAATTCAAAATGGGCATCTTAAAAAATCATTTTTTTCAAGAAAAAAATATAGATCAACAAGATAAACCAACCATTGCTCAGGTTTACTATGTTTTAGTTGGTAGCAATGAAGGTATGTGACCATTGAACGGCTAAGGAGTGATTTGTCAGCCAGTGGTGGTTTTTGGGGTTAGGAGAATTGGGTTTTGACAACTACTTACTAATCTTATCCGACAGCTGCATCAATCCGCCCAAAAAATCAAATATTGACTTTTTTTAAAAAAACTTTTTGATAATTATGTTTAAGAGTTAATTATTATCAGTGTGGTAATGATAAATGAGATAATTAATCTATTTTTGAATTTGAAATTTGGAAGTGGGATGTTAGTAAAAAATTGTGGCTTTGACTGTTATGTATCATCATTGTACTGTATCAGAAGGTTAGAGGTATCCAACTATGCATGTGTGTGTGTGTGTCTGCGCACGTGTGTGATTGTGTGTGTGTGTCTGTGTGTGTGCGCGTGCACGCATGTGTGTGTGTCTGCGCATGTGTGTGAGTGTGTGTGTTTGGGCGTGTGTGTGTGTGCATGTGTGTGTGGGTGTGCATGTATGTGTGTGTGCGTTCATGTGTGTGTGTGTGTATGCGTAGATGTGGGTGTGTGTGTGCGTGTGTGTACGTGTGTGTGTAAAAAGAGAGAGAGAGATTAGATTGAGGTTATTCATTTGTTCAAATTAATGAGTAAACTAGTTCTTTTAACCGTATGTACGGGTTTATTTTTTTATATACTTTATATACAATTGTATATAGTTGCCTAATAATAATAATAATAATAATAATAATAATAATCTATAAGAGATTAAAAATAAATCTATATTTCATATATTTAATAAAATTTAACTTTTTTTATTTTTTTATAAAGAAATGAATGTAACCATTAAAGAATAATGATATATTTAAAATCTAAAAAGTGAGTTTGACTTTGTAAATTAATGTTGCCCAAGTATAAATAAATTATCTCATTTAGTTGCACATCCATTTCAACATTTTTCTTTCTTAACTTTCCCTAAAACCAAATAAAGAACAAGACATCAATTTCTAATCATCAAACTTGGAAATGCAAATTTCAATTAATTCTTCAAACTTACAGGAAAATAAAATACATACTGTTGAGATAATATTTTATACTTTTATTTTTATAGTAATAAATATTTAATATAAAATTACTTAAATTAGTTGTTAGTAGGCAAAGATAATGGAAAGAGAAATGGAAATTGTTAAAATATATTAATTTTTTTTAGCTAAACAAAGGAGAAAAAATTAATGTAAAATTAAAAATAATAAAATTAATTACATTTAACCATATTTCAAATAATTTTATTAAACAATTGAAACTATTAGATAGAAAACGTACAAATCCATTAACACCAATGCAAAAAGATAAAAGTATTAGATAATATGAGAAGTTTCTTTCTGTTAAAAAAATATATAAAAAAAAGAAGCAAATGGTTGAAATGATTGTGATAAAATTAGAATTAGCTAAAGTTATATATCCCAAGCCTAACCATTTTGGCATCATATAGACTTGAACATTTTTTGTTCCTTTCTCTAACTGACAACGTTAGGCTAATTTATAATAATTTTTTCTATAATTATTATAAGTAGGTTTGGTTTAAAGAATTGAATTGTACATTCAAAGTGTAAATTTGGCATAATTAGTGGATCAAGATTATTGCTTAATAAACATTAGTAACCAAAACATTAAATAAATAGTAAATAATTGTAATAGCATTACTAACATAATACTTTGATTAGTAACAATAACTCTAAAGAAAAAGACCCCATAAAAAGTCTAATTATATAAATCATTAAATTGATAGGCCATGTGATGATTAATTATAAATCCATTGGTGTACTTTAATTAGTAGAATTATGTTTAAGATGGTAGAAATGGAAGATGAGCACTAAATTACAGCTTAACAAATATTCATTGGGATGTCAATACAATAAATATTCAAATAATAGAGTGTAGTTAAATGGTTCCTATAATAATTTGGCATTGAATAAGAGTGAGTCCAAAAGCTTTAAAAGGATAAAATAAACTCCATAATTAATGATTTCAACTTATTATTTAGATTTCTCTTTTATATACCAAATAACAGAGTGTAATTAAAATGTCTCTATAATATTTTATTATTAAAGAGTGAGTAAAAAAAATTTAGAAGAATCAGAAAAGCTCCATAACTAATAAGTCTAACCTATTGTCTAAGTTTATCCTTTATATATATATGAACTCAGAAGACTTATTATTGCCAATCTATTGTTTTTACTTGGAAGAGGCTTGATGGTGAACAGATTGTTTTTTTTTTTAATCTAACTTTTCTTCTTTGTATTTTTGTATGAGAACAGAATATATGCACCAGCAAACCTCAGTGGAAAACTGGATGAGAAGTAATGTTATGAGTCTTCCTGGAGCGTTGTATTTGGGTCAATCTTTGTCCGAATTCCAAAATTCGTCTCGTATATACCTGAGAAGATACATGTTTTATAGTCAATGTTATTGTAAATAAGGTCATGTAGTAGAAGCTTCGGTAAAGAAGAGGACTGGGTCAGTAATAAGTCCGTGAAATTGGTCACTCTATCCTTCCAAAAATTATTACAGTACATCAATTTCATATTTAATACTCCCTCTGTCCCATAAATTTTGATACATTTGACTTTTTGTTGTATTTTGACTCAATTTTATTCCTAATATTATTTGTTAAAAAAAATCAAAAAAATATATTTAGAAACTACATATCTTGAATTATCATTCATATACAAAGATTTTGTATTTATATATTAAAATATTAAAAATAAAAAATTATAGATTAATTGTAAAAAACAAATGAAGCAAAACTTTTAGGACGGGGGAGTAGATTAATAGAACCATAACTCTCCCAGATGTTCCGGGAAACAGGGTCTGGAGGCAAAATATGTGGGAATAGAGGTTAAGCAAAAGCCAAAACATGAACAAGGAACCATATCCCATCTGTGACACTGACACATCCATATGATTACCGTTCTGTCCTTATGAAAAATTGATACTCCCAAATGTGTCCGTTTGTGATACTGTTCATCATCACCGTTTTCCCCTTCCTACCGCTTTTAGGCAGAATAGGATAACTGAAGCGCCGATCTTGGTCCGTTGCCGATTAAAGTGTTTATGTGGCGGAATCAGCGTTCGTGAGTTTACCGGTGTCGAGCGATGTCTCGCTTCCACCGTTCATGGTGCTGGTTTATCCTCGCATCGTACCTTGCCGGTATCAAGCAGCGTCTCGCTTCCACCCTTGGCGATTCTTTGTCATTCTTCCCCAAGGAAGAGATTCGAAGATCTGAACCAATGAAACCTGCACAGGGAAGAAGACGACCGATCGTTCTTTTTTTCTTTTTTCTTTTTTGGCACAAAACCCAGTTTTTGTCCTCCATTTTAAGATTGTCATCTGTTTTTGTCCTTATTACTTGCTGTCTTTCATTTATACATATATGTCACATGCTTTTCACATATTCATTACTTACTTTATACGTTACATTTCAAACATATATGTCATCTGGTTTATATATATATTAAATTTTAAAAAAAAGTAGGATTAGACACGTTCACGCTTTTTTTTTTTTTTATAGAAGTTTGAACTCATACATATTACTAAATATATCGTAACATATCTATGAACTCATTTGTACATATGTCACACATTATTTATATAGATTCCTAAATTTTTTTGTACATCAACCTTGTACATATCTAGTATCTAATTTATGCATATCTCTAATTTTGGGAAGACACAGGATTTAATATGTTTACATTTGTTTTATGTTATGAAGAGTAGTATTAGAATACAAATATATATAAACATAAAATGTACAGAGCACATTAGACTCATTCTATGGAGAAATTAAAGAGACAGAATTCCATGCATTATTTTTGTTGATTAAAGGAAATTCTATCTTTTATTATTTTTTTTTATAGACAAAAACAATACGAGAGAAAGCTAAGGGAATAAAGATGTAGCAAGGTTGTGAGTTTGAGCACCAGTCTGCTACAGAACAATAACCAATGAGCAGCAGTCAAGATTCTCTATAGCTTCCACAACTTGCTCTGCCATCCTTACCATGGTAGAGTCCTAGTGCTTTTTTGAACGTAGCACTTCCAGAGCTTGCGAGCTATCATACAAAATAGTAATGACATGCAAAGAATAGATCCTTGCAGTTTTGATTGAACCTTAAATAGCTTCAATCTCTGCTTCAAGAGCTGATGAACAATTCTGCTAGGGATTGAGACCCATCCATAACCAGGCAACCGAACTAAAAAAAGAAGACACCCACCAACCACCATCAACCATAAAGATAATTGGGTTTCTATCTAGAACCTGGAATTCCTTCACTCCCCACCAATGACATAAGTTATTAGGCAAATTTGCCCAGAACATCTTCCGAGCAAGAAGAAAGTCTCTTGACGAAATAATTTGTTGACAAATAGATTCCCTTCTAGATATTAAGGATCGGGGGCCAAAAAGTGCATTTTTAAAAAACACATTCATTCCTCCTTAACTAGATAATCCACAAAGTAGAGACTAGAAATGTGATCGAATCATATGACCATTTATCAAAAGCAAGAAGAAGAGAAGATAACCAAGCTATAAAGGAAACCGAATTATCCAAAGGCAAAGGAGAACAAAAGTTTCCCCAAATATCATAGGAACCATCACAACCCTAGAATAAATGCAAAGCAGTCTCTTATTCTGCGAGACATCTGTTGCATAAGGAGTTTTGAATACCTCCATGCCTTGCTAGATTATGACCTATGGGAAGAGCATTTAACAAATATTTCCAAAGAAAGACTTTAAATTTTCGGAGAATTTGAAAACCCCTACACTTTACGCAAAATCCAGGGAAATTCAGGAACTTGAGAGGACCCTACTAGATACCCATTAGGGTGAAAAAGATACCTTGTTTGATTTTTCAATAAATGAGAGTAACAATTTTTTGTCGAGTACAAGCCAGATGGACAATCTATCCAACGAACTAGGTCCCTCCCTTTATAAGGGGCTGGCGGATCCAAGGTCATGATATGATACACAATTAGAGCAGGAAACAATTGAAGTAGTTAAGAATTCCATCTTGTTTCTATCGGTAAACCCAAATCCGCTACTTTTAAAACACCTAAGTGAACCCCATTCAGGATATAAGGAGAAAGACTCTCTGAAAGAATGCCTTAGATCCAATGATCCTCCTAAATTCAAATCATAAATTCATCCCCAATTGTCCATTGCAATGAGCCCTTGAACATATCTCTACCATAGAAAAGACTCTTCCAAATTTGGGACGAGGGCTTGTTCAGAGAAATTGCCCATATAGAATGAGTCGTAATATATTTTGCCATCAGAACTTTATAGACCAAAGCCTTAAGATCCCCTATAAAAATTCTCCAAAAAGTCTTAGCTAGTAAAGCTTGATTGAACAATTTCAAATCTTTGATACCCAAGCCTCCTAGACCTTTTGAAAGAGTTAGAACTACTTTCTGCTTAATCTGCACCCCTTTCCTTTCACGAGAACCTTACCACTAAAATTGGATAAAGTTTTTGGAGATCAAGTCTGATAAAGTAACCAAAACTTTAAACAAAGACATAATATAGACAGGGGTAGAAGACAAAGTAGATTGGATTAGAGTTAGGCAACCTACATTGTTTAAAACCTGCCATTTCCAATTTTCCAGATGAGATTTAATTTTGTCAGCCAAGAAATGGAAAATGTGGGTTTTAAAGAAATCTTGACATAGGAGCACCAAGATAACTTAGAATACCAAGATTTGTAGTGAAAGGAAGAATGTCACCAAATTCTTGTTATAGATTAAGGACATTTTTACTAAAGCACTATTCTGATTTCCCAAAATTGACTTCCTAACTAGCAACCACATGATAAAAGGAAAGGGTATCTCAGAGCTCTTAAACCGTATCCTTTGATGGTCTAAAGAAAGTAAAGCAGTCATCAACAAATAAAAGGTGGTTAATTGCAGGGCCATTACGACTGGCTTTAAGACCCAATAACGCACCACTTCGCTGAAGTTGAGACAAATATGAAGAAAAGGCTTCTGCACAAAGGATAAAGAGATAAGGAGATAAGGGATCTCCTTGGTGAATATCTGCCTCTTTGTTAAACTAATCAGTGGTGCAACCATGTATCAAAATAGAATAAGAAACAGACGAAACACATTGATAGATGAGATGTCTCCATTTGTTAAGGAATCTCAGGGTAAATTGCACCTGCTACCTCAAACTTTTAATTATTGTCTCACTTCGAACCCTAACCTTCACTTTGTTCGTAGCGTATCCCTAACCTCAATAAAACGTTTCATTTTGGCCCCCTTTTGGACGGAAATCATTATCTCGAACGGAAAAGGCCATGTCAGCAGATTATTGTAGGGAAAAATATTTGTTTTAGTCCCTATAAAAATTCTCTTTGCCAAAAAAACCTTAAAGCTTTTAAATCTGACAAAAAATCATGCTAGCCTCTCCTACCTCCCATCCCTCTCCAGTGGCCTACCTCCCACCCCTCTCCAGTGGCCCTATCTCTGGCCTCCCTTTTCGCCTTGTCCTCACATCTCTGGCCAGCTCTCTTTTTTGTTTGCCTCCCTTACCCATTGGCACTTACCATCCTTGCCGTCGCTCACCTATACACTCACCCATCCCCGCTTCCTCTCCCCTATCCCTGCTTGCGATCCGGTCCAATTTTGTCCGATTCCATCGTTTCCATCGCGATTCATGGTTTATCTCCCTCGCCTGATTCCATCGATTCCGTCGTGACTCATTGCGATTCACCCAAGTTCGCCTGATTCGCGAGAGGGAAGTGAGAGAGAGCAGCCCGATTCAGCTTCGAAAGCTCCATTTTCCTACCCGATGCACAGTCGCCGGTCATCCATGCTCGCCGACGCCACTCCATCTCGACCTGCGCCACCATTCCCAGGCCTTACTGCTATTATCGACGCCAATCGAGGAGGGAGATCGATCGAGAAAAACTGTCCCTGCCATCGCCGTTGAAGTCTGAACCGTTCACCGCCGCTCCAGCCATCGAGCCCACCACCACAAACTCTACCGCATGCCGATTGCTTATTCTCCGGAGGTTGCCCTTCCATTTCCGTCCCAATCCCAACTCCCGATTGCCGTAATCGCCGTTGGTGACACTGAAATGAGAAGGAGAATCTCCTCGAATTCATCGTCCCCGACTCAAACTCATCACGCCCGATGCTTCACCATCTTCAGCCACCCGCACGTTGCCCATAGCCCACCACCGTCGTTCAGTGGGCGAAGGCGATTCAATGGCGAGTAGGTGACGATGATTCGGTGACAAGTGCATGAGGACTGGGAGTCACGGCTGAAGACCGAGCTTGATTTCGTTGCAAGAGGGAGGCTCGATCCAATTAACCAAACTCACCATGGAGAAGAAGCCAAATAGGGATGAGAGGTAGGAGGGCATTTGCTGGAAAGGGAGGCAGCTGAGATGGGGATGCCGGAGAGGGAGGATAGGGAGGAGAGATTTGGCCGAAGAAAGTTTTAAGGTTTTTTGTTAGATTTAAAAGCTTTAAGGTTTTTTTGGCAAATGAGATTTTTACAGGGTTTAAAAGAAGCATTTTCTCATACAGTAATATGCTGCCGTTGCTTTTTCCATCCAAGATAACGATTTCCGTCCAAAAAGGGGCCAAAATGAAACGTTTTATTGAGGGTAGGGATATGGTATGAACAAAGTGAAGGTTAGGGTTAAAAGTAAGACAACAATTAAAGATTAGGGGTAGCGGGTGCAATTTACCTGGGAATCTCACAACCTCTAAAATCTTATCAATAAATGATCACTGGAGAGTATCATAAGCTTTACAGATATCTAATTTCAGAGCAGCCTTGTATCCTCCGAGACCACTTTGCATACCTGTTTTCTTAATTGGATGGAATATTTCATGACCAATCAGAATGTTGTTTTGGACACATCTCCCTAGAACAAAAGCACTTTGAAAATCAGAAATCAGGTACAAAAAAACTCCTTTTAGGCGATTTACCAGGATCTTAGCTATAATCTTATAAATGGTATTACATAAGTTGATCAGTTGGTAGTCTCCAACCATTTGGGTTTCATGATCTGACTTGGGGATTAAAGTAATGTAGGAATGATTAATCTGACGAAGCAAAAACCCCCAATGTGAAAAGTTGGGACTGCCTCTATTACTAACTTACCCAAACCAATACTTCTTGAAAACAATGGGCGGGATGCCATCCGGCCCTAGGGACTTCATATTATCTTGGTCAAAGGCTACTTTTCTGACTTACTCAGAAGCAAAGGGGGCTAGAAGGAAATCACATTGCTGAGTGGTTAAACTTCTAGTGATAGCAAAAGCAAATATATTTTGAGCCTCCTTTCTATGCGTGGTTGGGTCGCTGAACAGTCTCATATGGTAAGATAGTAAGATTGAATGTGGATGTGGTCTCTAATTTCATCTTTTGAGAAGATCCAGGAGTTATTATCCAGCTTTAAGGACTAAATATGATTACCCAGGCGCCTACCTTTAGTGGCCAGATGGAAAAAGCGAGTATTTTTATCCCCCATCGCCAACCAAGAAATTCGAGATATTTGGGCCCAAAAGCATTCTTCATCAGCAGGCAGAGAGATGTGCTCCTTTCTGAAAGTGGCAATTTGGTTATGATTAGCGATAATATCTCGGCCACTTTGGAGATTCTGGAGTTGTCTCAGAACAGAGAGAATATGTTGGCGGAGATTACCAATTGAGCTTTTATTCCATTGTTGTAGGAAAGGCACCATCCTAGCACATTTAACTGCTGCCTGAAACATTTTGGAACCCCGAACCTGGGTAGAACAAACTGATTTGATTATACCTTCACATTTAGGGTAACGAATCCAACAGATTTCAAAGTGTCTTGGCCAATGATAGAATTGAAATTCTATCTATTAATTAATGTCAGGATCCAAGTCGGTCCGTTAAACAAACAAGTGACTTGATCAAGTGAATATGAATTAATTTGTGGCCATATGGCCATTTGACTTTTGTGAACAACGAAAATTTTGAAAAAGACAAAAAGGACAATGAAAAATCAATAATGTATTCATTTGCAGAGTTGGCTGTTGAGTTTTTTATTTGTGTATTCGTTTTGCTGCTCTGCTATCATTAACAAAATCAAGAATGAATGATTGGATAGATAACAATAAACTGGTGAATTTCCAAAATCTCATAAGAGGATGATGGTAAATAACAATGGGATATATCAGTAATAATCTTTGTGATTATTTTATACACATATATCACATAATTTATACAAATTTCTCATCTTTTCTGTACACTGATTTCATGCATATCTCTCTTTTAATTTATACATATATTTTAGTTTAGTGGAAAAATGTGTTTAAACGAATTCACATCTATTTTTAAGATAAATGGTTGAACTCATACATATAAATGAATATATGGATAACATTTCTTTAGTCTTATCTATATATATGTCTCACATGATTTGTATATATTTATCACTTACCTTACACATAAAGTTTCATATATATTTATCGTTCGAGACGTAGATATATTTAATTTTGGCATGAAGTAAGATTTGACATGTTCACACTTGTAATTTTCTTATGAGATGTTAAACTCGTATATGCTATTGAATATGTTGATAACATATTTGTGATCTTATTTGCACATATATCATATATTATTTATATAAATTTCTCACTATCTTTATACATTGAGTTTGTATATTATCTGTACATTGAGTTTGTACATATCTAGTATCTGATTTATATATATCTCCAATTTTAAGAAGGCACAGAATTTAAAGTGTTCACACTTATTTTACATTATTGAGAGTAATATTGAGATAAAAATATATATAAATATAAAGAGTATGGTTCATATTAGACTTACTGATATGATTTTCTAAAAGTTTTATTTAAGAATGTTTTGTATGAAACAAAATTGAAATATCATAATTATTAGTAATCTATTGACTTTGCCCATAGCCTGCATCCCCGTTTATAGTAGGAGAAAATCGCAGTATATTCCATTAAATTAATTTTGACCTAAATGCACTGTTAGTCTTCCAGCTTTGCCAAGTCATATGAATTAGCCACTCAACTTTGATTCAATATGACTTAGTCCTTAAACTTTGAAAAATAGTGCAACTTAGTCCCTTGCCTATCAGGATAAACTACAACCTTAAGTCTAACTTTCAATCTTTTTTGCAAAATGACCCTTTCATTGAGAAATTTTCATTATCACCAAACTCATGGATTAATAAACTTTACTAAATTTCTAACTACATAATTAACTAATTAAATTACTTACAAATGATATTAAAAAGGAAGTGTATACAATAATTTTAAAATTTTATAATTACACAATAATTTTCCATCCTAATTAAGATGCACTACAACTCCTTGGTATGGATAAATTGTTAACAATAGGCATTTATTTAAAAAAAAGTGAGAAAATATTTAGAAAAATAAATAATCAATGTAAAAATGGATAGAATAAAATGTTTTTGGTTTTTACTTTCCAACAAATCAATGACAATTGATTCTTTAAACAATAAGTAAAATATAAATTATTAGATAATCAAAAATTCTTTAAGGTATTCTACATAAAAAATTTTAATTATCATTTGTAAATGATTTAATTATTTAATTGTTGTAGTTGGAAAAATAATAAAATATGATAATTCACAAGTTTGGTGCGAATAAAAATTTCTAAATGTAAAGGTTATTTTACTAAGAGATTGAAAGTTAGTGCTAAGGTTATAATTTATTTGAACTACTGAGGAATTAATTCACTATATTTCTTAAAGTTGACGGATTAACTTATACTAAATCAAACTTAAAGAACTAACTCATTTTACTTGACAAAGTTAAGGACCTATTTTCGCCTTACATTTGTAATATGAGTAAGTCTTGGTTGAGCCGAGTTTATGTTGTGCGTCATTCATGAAAAATAAGAAATAAAACTAAAATCAAAATAAAGATGAAAAAAGGGGGAAAAAAGATTGGAATATATAACAAAATGAGTATAAAAAGAAAGGAGGGAAAAAAACAAACCAAATAAGGCGAAAAGAGAGAAAATAAAGATAGAAAAATTTTGGGAAAGAGAAGAAGGAGACGGAAAGAAAGAAAGAAAAAAAAAAGAGAGAAAAACCTGCGAAAGAGAAGAAGAGGGAAAGAGAACAAAAAAAAAACAGAGAAAAAAAAAAAGAATAATAAGACGAATAGGAAGCTAGTTTTCCAGCTATTCGAATGCATGTGATCCTATTTAACTCTATAGCCAGCATCCATATAATATAATATTATATACTAAAGTGGGATTATTTTCATGTATAGAAATATTTTTTCTTTAATTTTTTTATGTGTTTTTACTCTTACACTGTCATCTCTTATCTTTTGCATTGATGTTCTTTTTCTTTTCTTCCATTAGCTATAAATTACATTTTTTATTTTTTTTTAATTTCCATGATATTTAAAAGGAAAGTCAACTATGTATTAATTCTAGAATTTATATATATCAATTGAATTTAAAAACTCAATCTTTTAAATATATAACTACCATAAATAAATATTTTATTTATTTTATTAGTTATATGTTATATAACCTATTTTGAAAAATTGATGTCTTTCCTTTCATATTTTTCTATATATATATTAACACATCATAATCTTACAAAACCTACACAAATGTGACCACTTCTCTTCTTTTCATTTTGAAAAATCATATTTTCTAAGATTGAAATTATATATGATTTTTGTCATTGATATCTTAAATTTAGGCTTCTTCTTCTACTTCTCCTTCATCATCTTCTTCTTCTTTATGTATGTGTGTATGTATGTATGTATGTATGTTTGTATGTATGTATGTATTCTTCATTTTAGGAATCTATTTTGATTGACACAATATTATTGTGAAGTGATGCATTTTAATCATATGAAATTCTTATTTTGTATATTTTCAAGATTTTAATTATGATATTTTATCTTTTGGATTGCAGTTCTAACTAAATTTTATCTATATTGTTAGATCTTCTTTTAAAATTATTAATTTTTCATCATTTTCATATTCGGGGATAAAATTAGAAACTATGTCATAGAAGATGCAAAGACGAGATAGAGACATAGTGAAGAGTTGATGGAAGGCAAGAAAAAAGAAAAAAAAATCTATGTTATGTAATATATGTTAATTTTTATATATATATTTGATAACATGTTACTTTTGCATTTTTACTCTTTCTAAGTGTATCATTTTCATTATATAAAAGCCATAAATTCATATTATTGTAATTATACTATTTAGTAACTTTAACCTATGATAAATATAATTATCTAATGCCCATAAATGTATAATGGTTATGTTGTTATCACAAAAAGCATTTTTCTTGCATACTCAAGATTTTATAATTTTGGTACAAAAAATATCCATCTTAATACTTTTGAGACAAAATTTTCAATGTTCTTTTGTCTTCTTGCGATCTCTCAGCATTAACATATTTAAAATAGATTTTATAGCATATTTTCTCACATAAATTCATACATTAACATCACACAAAAAGGGAAGCTTTTTAAAATCTTGTACATATAATACAATTAGTAAGAAAACATTAATTTTGGTAACAATATCATAACCTTTAATATTTATTCTAAAACCTCCATGCAACTTCTCTATTATAGAGATATAATAGGTGAGATATTTTATGTAACAAGAATAATTTATTAATGAGGAAACATTTTATTATCTAAAATAAAACGATCACACCAATTAGCATATATTTTCATAAAAAGGGAACATTTAATTTTTCAAATAATTGTAAATTTGAATCACTTTATAAAATAAATGGGAATGTCAACATTAATTGTTTCCAAAACATAATCAAATTGACATTTATTAACATTTAATTAATTTTAGGAAAATATAGAAAATACATTAACACTTACCAAAAATAGTTTTATTATCCTCAATGGTAAAACACATTATTTTTTTATTCAATTTTAAAGGCTTGAATCCAATATAAGATTCTTGTATGATTTTCAAAATTGCACTTTTTTTTGTTGAACCAATGCATTAAACTAATACCAGCATTTTTCTTTGTTTTAAATTGAGTTGGTCAACTATGTATTATACAAAAAAGGTAAAATGAATTATGATTTGTGTTAATATTATTAATTTTATTACACCTTAGACTTTTCTTACTCCTATTATAAATTTTTCCATATATATGAGTACATATTGAAAATAAAATGTAAACTAATATACAATAGTGGACATGTTCTTTGTTCCATTTTTTCTTTTTATTCAATATTTTGATTTTTTGTAGTGTGGTCGGTTACTATTAAATAGTTTTCTTATCATTTATTTTATTAATTATTATTTTATTTTTTATTTTAAATTTATAAATATACTTTACATTAGATGTTGTTATTACTATTTTCATCACTCAATCATGTTTATATACTAAAAATACATGACACTTGATTGGAGCTATTCTTTGTTAGCTTCAAATTATAACTTTCTTCTATTACCTTCATTATTTGTTTTAAAAGTGTTTTAAAAATTAATAATTAAAGAAATAAACTAGCACTACATTAAGGGTTAATTAATATATGCTAATACTATATTAAAAAGATGGTTGAACATGGAATGTAATAAGAAAATTAACATTAGGTTAAATTTTTTAGGTTAAGTCATTTTCTTTGGTGAATAGGGCAAATTTTTTTTATTTATTAATTATAATGATCTTTATTAGATTAATTTTACTTTAAATATTATTAGTTTACAACTTTATTATTAATACTCAATACCTAGATAGGTATTTATATCTAAACCACAAAGTTGGAAATCAACTCATCCTTTATTTTTTTATGTACCTAAAATTGTTATCATTATCAACTTTTTGAAATAAAAATTGTCCAATAGTTGGGATTTACCTGATATATAATTGTTATCAGGTTGTGATTTTGATGAAAAGTTTCAATCGAGCTCGAGCTAAGTGTATTCGGGCTTGACTTAGCTCGATTAGAACCCCAACCTATATAAAAAATAATTGATTTTTTTAAACAATCATCTTGAAAAGTAATGAATATTTTTTCTATAAAAAAAAACAAATTAACAATATTTTCACTGAGGTACAAATCTTTTGATATAAAATATGTATTTATTTTAGTAGAAAATTTTTTTTAAGTGTTTGTTGAGGGCGTAGGTTAGGCCGATTATAGGTTATAGGCATTCTTTGGTAGACAAAGCTGTAAAGAAAGAGGTTTGGGTAAGATATTGCTAAATCAAAACACGCTAAACATGTAAGTAAGTTCGTATCCGACTCTCATAGGTAGGCAGGTAACACACGTTTACCCATTTGGCATGTGTATGTGCACGCATGCACGCACACACACACACACACACACACCCAAACTTCATTTTTCTATATATTTTAAAATAATATGTATGTCTACAAATGATTAATAAATAAAAATTTATAAAATCAAGTAACATAGAAAAATTTACACTAAATTATAACTTTATTTTAAGATAAAATTAAATTTTTTAGAAATAAATATACTAATTTATGATGTGTAGGATGTAATAGAATTAATTAAACTCATAACCTTCTCAAAGCTTTATGTATAGAGTCAAGCTAGAATGGCCTAATTTAAGAAGGGTAAGGGCAATAGAGTAATTCTATCATCCCTATTGGTAGGGGGCCAAGCTTGGCTAAGTATACTTAACCTTATGTTTAATTTATCTTATGTCAAAGCCAACTATTTGAATGTCTTAATATAGCTACGTTTCTTTTCTTAATAATTTATTGTAAAGTATGACGAGTAACTTATCGGTTTCTTAAAACTTAGAGGGCACAAGAGACAAAATTGACAATTTGGGGAAGTGGCAATCAGGTCTGTGTCCCTTAGTAATAGCTACACTAGAGGGCCAAAATTATGTTCTTGGAACTAATACTTAAAAGACTCATATTCATCCTTTTATGTTTCTTATTTTTCCCATATATGTGTTAGGAGCTTGATACTCCACAATAAATCCGTTTTCTAGCATTTCAGGTAAATTAGTTAAACTCAAAACAAGCTTTGTGGGTAAAATTGAGTTTGGGTAGCAGGGTTTGAGTAGAGTAGGAGTAGTAAAGTTATTTTTGTCATCTTAATTGGTAAAGGCAAGTTAGGCCAATTATACTTAGTCTTATATCTGATTTAGCCTGTATTAAAACCTACCATTTGAACACCTTGATGTAGTTATGTTTCTCCTTTTAATAAGTTATTATAAAATATGTGGGCCTAACTTGTATGTTTCTTAAAACCTATAACTATATGAGATAGAATTGATAGTTTGGGGAATGTTGCCAAGGTTGGTGTCCTCTGGCAATAGGGAACTGGGACTATATTCGTAGAACTAATACAGAAAATACTAATACTTATTTTTTATTTTTTATATTTTTCTCGTACGTATTTTAGTAGTTTGACACATTATAGTAAATTTTTTTTTCTTGAGTATATATTCTTCTCACTCCCTAACCCAAAATTTTGTAAATAGTGTATAAAGATAAAATTTTGTATCAACTCATGCTAATGTCTAAAATATACTCAAGGATCTGTTAATTGTTAAAAAATTTTTGTAATGCCTTACATAATTATCTTAATTTAGATATTTTATAGTTCACTAACTAATCTGTGTTCTATTACTACTATGAATTATATAAAAATTAAAATAATATGTAGTATTAGTAGAATATTTAAAATTATCATTGTATGGCAATACCAAGTATTTAATTTAATTTTTTATATTCATATGCTTTGTATTTTAAATTCAACCATATTTTTCTCCATTTTTTGATCTTGCGGCAACGTAGGGTATTAAAGTTAGTGTGTGTGTGTGTGTATATATATATATAGATACACACACACACACACACATACATAAACATTATACATCTAAGGGTGATTTGAACTTTTCCTTAATGAAAAATGTTATGGAGTTTACACGTGACACACATTCATTTTTCAGTAAATTAACTACAATATTTTACGTGTAATCTATCAACTATACTCTTGCCCCTATAAAGTAACAGGATAGTGACATGTGGCAGTCAAAGCCACAGTTATTGACAAATTTCTAAAATTTGAATTACGATTTAAAATTTAAGATTAAATTTAAATCAATTTGTGATTAAGACAAATACAATTTAAAAATGATATAATCTCATCTAAAATGATTTCCTCTCATCAAGAAACAATAGAACAATTATCTGATAATTTATTTTGTTTAAGAACCAAAAATCATATGGATCATATACACCCAAAATGCAAAATTTTCAAATCCATTATGATGAAGACTCTTTATCGCCCTTCTTTCTTCTCCTCATCATATTTTCAATTTTTTTTGTTGCTTCAATTGCCATTTTTTTTTCTTATGGGACTTTATCTCGCATTGTAAAGCACAAGTATGAAATTGTGAATAAATTGCAAAAGATGAAGTATATTTGTGGAATAACTAGCTAGAGATGGTGTTAATGATGGCCCAGCTCTAAATAAGGCAAATATTGGTATTTTTTATTACTAATGCTATATAAAGAAAGCAAATATTGGTATTGTTGTTGCTGCTGCTACTACACATACAACAAGAAGTGCTTCAAATATTGTGCTCACAGAGCCTAGCCTTAGTATTAGTATTGGTGCAGTGTTGATTACCAGAGCTATTTCGCAGATAATGAGGAACTACAATATTGTTAGTTTTCTTTCACCGCGATGGTTAAATGTTTTCCATTTTATTTTTTGCTATTTTGACTTCCCCATGTTTGGTTTCACAAATCCATGTTGTGTCTATCACTATATTTGCATTATCGTGACTGGTGAGTGTAGAATAGAGACCCCTATGAATTTAAACCCAATGTCAATTTGGCTTGTGAACACAATCGTGACTTAAGCGGTTGGATATTTATTAACACCTTCCCTTGAATTTGATATTTGGATTTATAATTATTGCTTTGATATGAAAGTTTAACTTTTCACCATTCATAGTTTTGATCATTGTCATTTTCAATAATAGTGAGTTATTATGTTTGTAGTCCTCAAACATATTGGCAAAGCTAATATGGAGGTGGGGGTGCCTAACTCCCTAACTCCACCCTAATCTATACATTAATATGTCTCCAAAAGATTACTTTATATATATATATAGTGAAGGTGAACATTCACACGTAAAATTTAAAAACAATGATCTCTACATTTTCATTGTCTAAAATGAATGTTGTTATACCAGTAATATAATTATAGTATTCATTTATGCTTTTTTAATAAAAGTAATCCAATTTTGTATAGATAGTCATATTTATGACTTGAAAGTATCACATTTTAGTTTCATTTGATCTAACTTTTCCATGATTTATTTTCTTAATTTTTTAATAGATTGTAAGAGATGGATATCATCAATGGAGAAAACATGACCAAAAGGTGATAAGAGACATCCCTTCACTCTGTGCTTACTTCAAGTGTTCTTATGCCTCAACTTGCCCAGTGAAGAATAAGGTAATTGATACCAACGATAAATATATATACTTGATTTAATTTTTTTGATTCATTTTTGTAATAAGTAGAATTATTGGCTTAACTGATAAATTTTGATTATTAGGTTCAAAGAAGTGCCGATGATCCCATAATATTTAAGGCCACTTATGAAGAAGAACACAATGTGGCTTTTTTAGTAGAGTTTTGGTAAGTCAAAGCAGCAGTAGCATGAAGCCTACGAGCGGCGAAGTTTAATAATTCATTAGTCATGATGACCTTTGATCTGATTCAGTTAAGGGAAATGGATTCAAGCTAGAAAATGGAGTTGCTGGTGGCTATCAACTAATATTGGTGCAACGAATGGCTTATTCTTTAGTTTAGGATAGTCATAACTACTAAATTGGTTGCAACTATCCCAGGCAGGGTTCTAGGGCAAATAGAGAAATGGTGATCATAGTCAAACAAACTTGTGAAATATTGTGTCAGTGATTTTATTTCTCGAGGATCATGGTTGACGTGAAATTTATGAGCTAGCTTACTAGGATTACACGACAAACTATAGATAAAAAGAAAAAGAGAATGTGAATTTTTCCTTGTATCAAATCATGTAAAGTTTGTCAATTTTTTTGTTGATTTACTTTGGGCACAGGAGACCACAATAATAAAATGTAAATAGAAAATTCTTATCAATGAAGATATATATTGTTGATAAAAAATAACATTTCTTATTTTCTTTGCCAACTAATTAGTGATTAGCTAACTATATATGCAAGTTTTAAAAAATCAATATATATACTTACCTCAATCATATGCCAATGATTAGTTATAAGTGAAAAATTGATAGCATAGTAAATGAGTACTTTAATAGGGACGGATAGAATGCACATATGTCCATCACCAAAAAAGTTCTTCATTCAACTAAGCATGATATATATTAATTAGATAAATGATATCTATCTTATTTAGTATGAGATAAGTTGCAGAAAAAGCAAGAATATATTATGTCTATCTGGTATTTCGAAATTCAATTGTTGATGTTAAAGTGCTTTCGGCCTCTACCAATGTTTATTGTTAAAAGCTTGATCAATTATTTTGGGGATCTCTTCATTTATAGGTAATAATTATATCATCATCACTGAGCACCGGAGTTGCCCTTAGCTTGACATTATCCACATATTAAACATTGTGATTGAATCCAATGCGTATCTAATTTTCTTTCAAACAAAAAAACTTGTACCAACATATATATGGTTTGAGATTGGTTCTAATTTTTCATAAACTTAAAATTTTCTTGCAAAGTATGAATTAAAGGAAAGAATTTTTACAGTTATTGTAATGATTTTAGCATCTTGAGTTGTGGAATGCATTCCTATTGGCTGAGTAATGGACATAGTCTTTAATATTGTTGATATATCATAGTATACAGACCAGTAAATGGTATGTGGTACAAATTTTTTTTTATATTTTGTCATTTTTCACGTGAAATACTACAGTATATTATGTTATTTTGCAATATTTCATATCAGTCAATTTTTATGTATATTTTGTCAGAATACTGTAGTATACCACAAAATACTACAAGGTTCATTTCGTGGATATCCTATTTTTGCATGGGGCATGTGTGACATATTTTTTTGGTCATTTTATATCAAAATATATACATAAATATGTAAAATATTAAAATATAATTTATACACATATTTTAACATAAATATTTACTTTTATTTTTTGGTTACTTTTTCTTTTGCTAATAACATGAAGAAGAAAGATAATTTAACTTAGAAATTTAGTATTAAAAAATATATTATTATTAGAGTATTATTTCTTTTTTTTTCTCATGTATCAATAAATTAGTTTTTTTTAGTAATATTTATTTTGCTATATATAACATTTATATTTTTTTATAAAAATATTTTCATATAATTTTATATTTAAAATTATGATGAGAAAATTAGAATACATATAAAAAATGTGCAAAAATTTTTTATTTAATTTATTTATCTTAAAATAATATTTCTAGCATTTTTTTTGTGAAAATGGTAATAGTATGCAGTACGGTATGCCATGTGGTATATATTAAAATTAAATAGTATGTTATAGCTGGTGGTAACAGTATTTAATACCTTACTAATAGACTATCTGGCCTCTACTTCTTCTTCCATTGCACTATGGTTCTTGCATTTTTTTATTGTTAGTGTTGGTCATTTGTATTCTTGTAATAATTTTTTTGGACACTGGCTTTAGCATTAGTTGCAAAAATTTTATAACTATTTAAATATAATAATTTTGGTATGATTTTTAAAATTCTTTTTAAGTCACCCAAATTATATGTCTATTTAAATATAATTATTTTCGTTAGGTTTGCTGTTACTTTTTAGAACTAATTTATTCTACTATTTTCTTCCTTAAAAAATGTTGAAAGATAAAAATGTTGATATGACTAATTAGCACTAGAGTTGCTCTTAGCCTGGCATTATACACATATTGAAACATAATGATTGAGGCCAATGAGTATTTATATTTTTCTTGGAGTTGTTTCATAAATATAGTTGTACCAACATATATATGGTTTGAGAAAAATTTCCTTCATTTCTTTTTCTTTTTGTTTGTGTGCTTTACCCATTCATCAGTCATAAATTTCCTGAATTATTTTTGCTTGCATGCTTTTACTTATTCATCATTCATTTTCTATAAAAAATACACAACAATATATATAGTTGCTCCGATTAAATAAAACTATCCATTTTTATCTAAATGAATTGCTTTACGACATTACATATATCCATATGCAAAAAAATAAAAAAAGGTATGAGAAAATCACACTTTTACTCTCAACAACGAAATTTTGTCATAAGATAGTAACCTAAAAAAATTGAGACGTATGAATGGAAGAGCATATAGAAAGTAGTTTTGGTGTATAAAATCCAATGTTATTGACTTCATTAACAATATGGACAAAACTCAAGTGGTAGAAATTGTTGATAACTTTCATTTCATGAAGTTTTAGGGCATTAGTTAGATATTTGTTTTAGATTCAGTATTCATTATTATTGTATAACTTTGAAATTGAAGTTAGAAGAATGTAATTATAATCATTCTAATTCAAATTATAATATTTTATTATTACTAGATAAATTCATAAATTTAATATATATAGAGTACAATTGATGGTTGAAGAATATTTTAAATAATAAATTTAATGATTAATAAAGTTTGAGATAATAAATAAATTTGTTGGTTGTACTCAATAAGATTTTGAAAGAATTTAATAATTTTTAAATCATTGGTTTTATTGTAATATTTTTCTTAATAATATTTTTATAACCTTTAAATATATATACTTTTCTAAATTTTATATGACTTGGAATTCTGTTCCAATACTGGGTATGTAAACTAGTTCTCTCAAAATATAATTCTTAATTTCCGAAATTTAAAACCGATATCTTCACTTTTGTCATGAGTACAATATTATTTCCTTGTCCATAAGTAGTTAGGTTTTTAGGGGGAAAAGAAAGATGTTTATTTCATAAGAAGTGACACTTTTAGGTCACCTTCTTTCAAATGAAATTTTCTAATGTGTATTTTATGTATAAATGATTACATCTTCAATAATAACAGAAATATTAACCAATATAATGCGTGTAATTTATAGTACCCATGAATTTAAATTGATATTTATACCGTATGATTTGAAATTCTACACATACTCTCTCTCAATCCCCAACATCAACTTTTGAAAATCTCATAAGTTGTTCAACAACTAACTAATGGTAATTTCAATTTATCCAATATTTTTTGTAATTAGTGGTTTAAAGTTTTTAATTTTTTTTGTCTTTGTATATACAAAAATAATATTTTTTAAAATATCAATTAGCTGTGAAAAAAATACTAAACAACTTGCAATTATTATAACATAATTATTAAATTGTTAATATTAATGTCAAAATACACATTCAACCCCTGAACTCAGCTAAAAAGACATTTAACCATAAATTTAAACTCAAATTAGCTCAACCCCTAGATTTGGTTAAGTGGGATAGCCAACCTCTCTGAAATGCATCTATTGTCATGTGATTTTAAAAGCGTATGCTTTTTGTCCTCCACAATTCAGTGACATAAAAATCTTTAGGGTCAAAATTATAACTTGGATGAACTATTAGGAGAAAATTGGTAAACTTTTTGTACATTTAATATAAAGGAAATTATAGAACCTACACCACACTTTCCTTGCCGTAGTCGATTTATTAGATTTCTTACAAATCTCATTGTTACCCAGCTGCTGCTCAATTGGTGTCTAGTTGCTCCCCACAAATATCAATACTAGCTTTGGCTATTAGGTGCTTTATGGCTAAGATGAGGCCGAATTCAAATAGTTGGCCGAGGTGAGAAGTGTCATTTGAGGTTGAAAAATAATGTATAGAGCCAACAACGGATGACAATGACGATCTAGTGCTTGAGGGTGGAGAGAGTTTGTGGTTTTCATGGTTATGGTGTCCACTTCTAGCCCATCACATGACACGCATGGGTTAGTAAAATTTGTTTACTAACCAATTTATTTATGCTTAGTAGCTAAGCAATTTGAAGTTTAGGGGGTAAGCATCTTGTTTAGTCGAGTTTAGGTGTTGGAGTGGTATTTTGGGTCTAATGTTAAGGTTTCAAAAGTTTCACTTAGATGTTGCAAATAAAAAATAAAAATAATAAGAAATAAATGAAATAAGGCAAAAATATAGATTTCCAAATCTTAATGGTGTTATTATAATATCAACCAAAATTCATACCTAACAATAGAATAAGTAAAAAATATTATTTTATAAATAAACTTAGGAAAAATAGGCAATTTACACTAATGTTTACTTGAAGGAGCAAGTTTATCGCTAGTTCTTTTTATGCAAATTCGTTACTGATCCTGGCCCGTACTAGCTAAAATTTCTGGCTTTGCTCCTGTATATAAATACACACATACATACATGAGTACTCTGCAATGTACCAGTTCTGAGTTTAGGCAAAAAAGAAGAAAAAATTCTCTAATGCTATATAGAGCATGCCTTTGGTATAATGCTATAATTAGAATTTATGGAAGCATTAGAAAATTAGACACCAATAAATAATTGCTGGTAGAAATGATCGGAAGTAAAGTAACTACGTAAGCATAGCTAATGCAGCCCTAGCATGCAAGAATTTTCAATCATTCTCTCAATGCTCGTTTGATTGTAGGATTATTATTTGGTTGATTCGGTTTGAAATCGATATGAATACAAATGATTTAATTGAATTTTTGGTTTTTACAAAATAAATTCAAACCATTTAAGTTATATGTTAGAATTAATATCTGAACTATTTGAGTTATGTTTCAGTTTATTTGGTTCCAAAATTAAAATATGATCAACAACATATAGTTAAAAATTAGAGGAAAATAGCTTTGTATATGTAGGGTAAATATGGATAATGATAAAATATTTATTATTATTCGGTTTCAATTATAGGAACAAGTATATATACAAAAAAAAATATTCTATTTTGGTCCAAACCAACTAAATTTTGAAAATAACTAAACCATTTTATCCAAATACAATAGAGTTTTTTTCTTATTTTAATTTTTTTCTCAGTAATGCACACGGGTCCATCTATTTTAGCATATATCATTTCAAAACTTTGATCCAAATACAATAGAGTTTTTTTCTTATTTTAATTTTTTTTCTCAGTAATGCACACGGGTCCATCTATTTTAGCATATATCATTTCAAAACTTTGAAATGATAGGCGCAGTGAAATAAACACGATATAAGTAATCATTTCAATGTAATGTAATTGAGTATATATACATTCATGCACATTATTATAATAATAAAGTTACATGCTTTTTTTTAATGAACATTAATTTTTATTTTGTTTGCAACATTTAAAAATGCACAAAAGTTTGAAAAAAATTCTTTTATTTGGTAGCATTTTTTAAATTTGTCTTTGAAAGAATTTTACATAGATTTCAAGAAATAAATTATGAGGGTAAATTTAACTTTTTGGAAATGTAGCATCCATTTTGTGACGTCATTAAAGAGCAAATACTACAAATAAAATATGATGGAAGGAGTATAAATTATAGTTTGAGTCTTCTATCATGGTGATATCTAATAATAACTACTCTACAGATTTACATATCAAGGGACCCTTGAATAATTCAAATCTTTACACAAGATTTTTGCACACAATTTTATTTCAACCATTGTTTGAGCATCATCACTTCTTTATAAACTTAGTTCTGTATATATAAATATTTTTTTTGTAGATTTATTATTATTGTGATATGTGAATTACGATGGAAGAGAAAAAATGCCTCCTGATAAAAAAGAAGAAACGGCTTATTTCGAATGGGAGGGAGGGGAAAAATAAGAACGTTCGGGTAATAGGCTCGTGGCATGGGTGTTGGAACTGGAAGTGATTTGGAGTTTGACTTGTGTTGTTATATTGGGCTTGGGCCTGTGGGCGGATGTGAAGGGTGCCAAGTCAGCATCATTATCTAGAGTGGAGACAGGACAGTCCGTAAGTGAAAAGCTTGTGACTTGTGAGGCACGGAAAATCGGTGGAGCCAATGAAAATGGGCCAAGCCCAATGGACCCTCTGGCGGATGCAGTTTGTCAGGTAGGAGTGGAATGGAAGACGACCACCTCAACAGCAACGGGTTGCCGCATCTTCACAATCCTATCCTACCCATCCGAATTTGGAGGGAGCTCATGACCTGACCCTGCCAAAACTACACTACAGCACAAACCGCAACTTTAGGCACCCAATATTCTATCACCTCCCTCCATATTGGCGCTTAAATTTTTCTTTTTTCTCTTCAGAAGAAAAGAAAACTTTTGTTTTTCTTGGTAGATGGAAAGCAGGCTAACTAAGGGTATTGAATTGAATTGAATTGAATTTATTAAAATTCATTGAGTTAAGAAATGCATACGTAACATACATTTGTAGTAGGGCAGACTGGCTCCACGGATTGCCGATTGGCTCGGTATAAAAAAGGGGGTGGAAGTTGAAGCTGCTCACGTGTTCAGATTAGAGTGCGACGTGGCGGCAGCCCAGAAAAGGATGCGGCGAAACGTGATCGATTCAGCGGGTACAGTATTTGGGCATAAAAGCGAGTGTGCCGCTGACCCTGGAAATCCCGATTGATCTTCTCTCACTGCTGTTGCGCTTTCGTCTCTTGTGCCCCATTAGCGAGCGAGCCTAGCCCATATCTCACCGAAATGCCTGCTTTGCTTCACCCTGTTAATGGATTCTATCTTTCTTGGCACTGGCTAATTCAAGACTGACTCACTCTATCCTTGAATTTACTTCAGCCCCAGTGGCTGCCTCTTTTCCTCTCTCTGGAAATTTTAACTTGTTGGTCGTTTCAATTCATTGCTTTGGTAGGGTTGAAGGGTTCCGTTTTCCGCTTGCTAGGGAGGATCGATATGGAACTTCTATGTGATTTCTGTGGGAGGGCGTGGCCGGTTGTGTTCTGTAAACCAGACATGGCCAGGCTTTGCTTGAACTGTGATGAATGTGTGCACTCCGCCAATTCATTTTCTCGAAGGCACTCTCGTTCCATCCTCTGCGATAAATGTTTTTCTCAGCCTGCAATCCTCCAGTGCATTGACGACCAAGTTTGCTTTTGTCACAACTGTTACTTGAACGGCAACGGCTGCTCTAGTTTCGGCCACAGGTGGCAGAAGTTGAATTCTTACACAGGTTGCCTGTCTCCAGGAGACTACGCCAGGATTTTGTCTTTGGTTCTCGATACCTCTTCTTCGACCGGATCGGATTCCGGCAAGCCGATCTGCACTTCTCCGCCCAAATTAAATCCGATTCCTATTTGTTTGCAGCAAGGGGTAGATGATGGATCTTTTGGGTGGCCAAGTACCAAAGTGAATGATCTCCACCATTGTCCCAAGCTCGATACTTTGATGGGTTTGGGTTCACCACCTTCTCTTGGTCCTTCAATTCCAAGTTACTTGCCATACTGCAGGGACCAAATCCAGATGGTGAAAGAGGATACCGACTCACATAAGGTAATGCATACCTAATCTAATATGCTCTTGCCCCCGTGCCTCTTAACTAGGGGTGTTCATTTGGTTGGATCGGTTTAGAATCGATCTGATTCATCTGAATAGAACAATTTGATTAATTTTTTATTTTTATAAATTTAATCCAAATCACATATTAACACCGATCTGAACCATCTGAATCATAATTCAATTTTTTTCGGTTTTTATCCCAACCATCCAAATTGCAGTTCAATTTATCCAATTTTTATAATTCAATTCTTTTGTATTAGAATTAAACACATGATAATTGAAAAAGTAAAATAAAACTTGAAAAAGATATGATAAATTTTGATAATATTCTATTTATACCTAAACTTAAGATTTGATTCATAACATATAGTCCAAAATTAACAAAAATAATCTTACATATATGAAGTTGACGGGTATAATTATAAAATTTATGTTACTTTTCAGTTTATTTAGTTCATTCGGTTTTAAGCTTAGAAGCCAATAGCCGATCCAATAACCAAATAAGAAATTTGATTTTGATCAAATCCGAATCAAATAATCAAATAACCGAACCATTTTATCCAATCCAAATAATCCATTTGGATTATTCCATTTTATCCAAATAGTGAACACCCCTACTCTTAACACGTATTACAAGATTGTTGATTTCATTAGTTTAGGTTGTAGCCCTTGAAAGCTTCCTCTAATCTGTGCTGCAGGGCTACTCCGAGTTCAAAGATCTTAAGCTTCTCAATGGCGATGACCTCTGTGAGGGCCTGAACATGGATGATCTTCCTTTGAACCTTGAAGTTGGTGATGAGATATTTGGCTGGCTTCAAGGTCATTCTAGATACCAGATGGAGGTTGTTGGTTCATCCTCCACCCAAATGGAGGGGAGCATATCCTTAACTGAATCTAGTGGTCAAATAGAGAATGCACTAGAGGTCATTTTCAAAGTTCAAATGCTATTAAGCCCAGTCTTGTTGCTTATATGCGTGATTTGCCGTCTTCCTCTTGCATATCAAATCTTCAATAAGACTAGCATATTAATATGACCACTGATTTCTCAACCCTCTGAGACAATAGCTTCAAGTTCTGAACATGCTTGCTGGAAACAAGGGACGTAGTTACCAAGGGACAGAGAGGGGCTGTAGCCCCTCTAGAATTTTTAGTTTTTTTATTAATAATAATTAAATATAATATAGAATTGTAAAAGTTTTAAACTTAGGTACTTATTTGTAAATTATATAATTAATAATGGACTTTGATGTAATTTATCCTTTTAAATGTTTCACCCCATAAGAATATAGAGGCCCATTTATTACTCATCAACTCTCGAACAGCCCTCAACTAATTATAACCAGTTCATGATTTTTTCATCAATTTTCAACCATTTTATCACTGGAAAAAAAGAGTTCTTCTACAAACAAATTTTTCATTGTAATTGTTTTGCATAATTTTAGGATGATTAAGGTTGATTGTATTGTGATTCCCAGGTAATCATGATATAAATTGGTTAGGTAAATTAATTCTTAAGTGTCTAAAATAAGATTTTCTAGATTTTGATGATAATATATAAGACCAAAATTGATAGATTGATCCGTTTGATATTTATTCTTCTTATGTCAAATGCCACTACAGAATTTATTTATTTTTTTAACTAAAGAAATTGTGAAGACCAGATTGAAAAATAAGATGGATACTTATTTTCTTGTTTATAGTTTGCTTTTATATATAGAAAAAAATATTACTAAGATTTTCAGTGTGAATTTAATAATTGATGATTTTAAGGGATTTGAATGAGTATCGTGTTAAATTTTGAGTTATAAACTTTTGAATTAAACATAATTATTGTAAATTTTCAAATTTAACGAGTTTAGATACAATATTATTTGATACTTATTTTCTATCATTATACATGTTAATAACTTGCTCATATGTCTCGCCCCTACTAAGCTTGATCCGTGGCTACCTCTCTCAAACAACAAAAAGAAAAGCTTGGTGCTTGAACTAGTTTCTTAGCCATATATCCTCTCTCATTGATGGAGAGACCGAACCACAAGGAAACATGACATGGGTTCTTTGTTTTGCCTCATTGTGAACTTCGATGGGCTTGCTGTGGCCCAAAAATCCCAGAGTCCGCCTCTTGTGAAAAAGCGATAGAAATAGGGAAAAATATTTGACATCTTTTTAAATAGCCTCTGCGTCCATAAAATATTCCAGTTTCTAGAAACTAAGAAAGGATTCTGAATTTCGTATGCATTTCAAGTATCCTGCATGTTAACTGTTACTGGCACTCATAGCCATTGTTTTCATCTTGAAAGTTGCTTACCTAATCAGACAGAATCTTTTGAATCTTCTCAGGCATCATCACCCACACAGCAGGATTGTGGTGGTTTTCCATCTTCTCAAGTTGGAGGTAGTAGTTCAAATTGCATGGCCATTAATCCTAGTGGTAACAGAAACATTAATCTAGGATTTCCTGCTGGCCAAGTTCCATCAAGCATACCAGTGCCACTATCCAACATTGCTGGGGAAAGTAGGGCTGCAGATTGTCAGGAGTGTATACCGGTATTTCTTGGCGGGGAATCCCCTTGGGAATCAAATTTGGAAGCTAGGTGTCCACAAGCAAGAGATAAAGCAAAGATCAGATACAATGAAAAGAAGAAGACACGTATGTAAGTTACTATTCTATCCCATATGATCTCTAGTAAATAAATTGCGGTAAGATGATGGAATTTAATTTCCGTTAGCCAGGTGTTTGGGTTATTGAGTGAATTATCTCAACATGCATTTGCTTGTTTTAACTTTCACTGCAATTTTGACGGTTAAATGTTTAGACTGATTAGTGTGTTCTTGGGTAAAACTCATGATCTTATCGGTTAATATATCTAACTCTAGTTATCACTTTGTGGTTTCAGCCATATGGCAGCTAGGGTTCTATTTTTCAGTGTTATGACCGGACAACATAAACAGACAAATTCTCCCTTTTTGTTATTTCCAGGTTTGGGAAACAAATAAGATATCATTCCCGGAAAGCAAGAGCTGATACTAGAAAACGTGTGAAAGGTAGATTTGTGAAAGCAGGTGAAGCGTATGATTACGACCCTCTCACAGTGCAAGATTTATGAGTCATAACGCAAATTCGACGTGTCAAAGTAACAGGTGTACAAAAACGTTAACCTCCACATTCAACTAAAGTGTTGCTAGACACGATTTCTTATGCTTCCAACTAGAGCTAGCATGCATGGCGAAGTTGTTGTTATCTGAAGTTTCAGTTACCTGGATCACTACTACTGGAAACCATCCCATGGAAGTGTGATAGTAGTCTTCACCTCCCAACAAAGTTTGAGCTCAGATCATTATTCATGAATATTGTCTGTTTCCAGACTTTTCATATTGTCTGTCTTCAATGTGTGCAAGCCTGTGTCATTTTGTTGCTTCTCCTTGCGGTACCAATGAATGTAAAAAATAAAACAACTCCTATGACAAAACCCTTCTTGACTCCTGATGCTGCTCGCATTCATCAAACTTCTTGCCTTTTCTTCTACACAACTTCTCATCCAGCTCATCGGCTTTGATCTGCAATTTACCCCATCCGCACATGACATTTCAGGATCACCTATAATTCTCTTGATTGCAAGGTATTCTCTTCCCTCTCTGTGTCACTTAAATATTTCTTTTTTCCTTATATTCTTTTATTCCTTGCTTAGACATCTCTCCACACAAAATTCTCTGGGTGGTGTTTAATTATGGAAAATTTTCCCATTTTTTCTTTTTTGATTTTTCTTTAATAGAAGTTTGACAATATAACATGTTTTAGACATATGGAAAATATTATTCTCTAAAATTTGGAAAACTAATTTGTTAAAATTGAAAACACCTAAAACAATATTTTATATTTTATAACATTAGTTTTCCAAAGTTTAGAAAACAAGGTTTTCCGGATTCTCAAAATAAGTTATGCACTCAAACTTTATTAAAGAAAATTTGAAACAGATAAATGGAAAAATTTTCCATATCCAAACACCATCTCATTGTCTTCAATGGTGATCTCTATTAACAATTTTAATATGTAATATATTGCAGATCTGAAATTCTGAATTGTTTTGACCTATGGGGATAATGGAGCTAACTCGTTGGAACTTTAGCTTCTATGTATTGTCTCAACTACGCTTCTCACTTATGTTAGAAATTTTCTATTAAGTATGACTCACATGTCAGTTATTGTTTTTAAGTTTATTACAGTTTTATGTAATTATTTATTTTATGAAAATTATGGTGATAATCATTAAGGAAATTTTATAATCTAGCTTTTTTTTATTTTGTAATTAGAAGCATCTTACTAATATGCTACATGGTTAGAAGGCATTTATATTTAAGGATATGGGATAATGCATGCCTTTTCAAAACCCAAAGAACACTCAAACCAATTTGAATGACATTTGTTGGAAGGAAGTGGGGCTAAACCTGTGATGTCTCCTTTCATCTAGATGTCCTTTTTCCACTTTACCCAAGTATGGGAGACCTAAAGAATCTAGTTGATTGAGTTAATTGGAATATAGAAATTGTCATTGAAAGTTCCCTTGATGAGAAGATTAGTTATAACAATTCCAACTAGGCTGGTTCTTGTTCTAGCCTATAAGTATATTTATGTCTCCCATGAAAAACAAATGTTTAGTCCAATAGGTATAAACAAAAAAACTCTCATAAATCATCATTTAACCAATCATGACTATTGGTATGATCTATTGTTTCTGTTGCATTATACCATAAGGTTTCTTACATTGTGTTATCAAAGTTGATGGTTTGGTTAAAAATGACATTTAAAAATTCCATATCACTAATAAGAAAGGGGGTTAAATCAATGTTAAGTCAATTTTCTATATAATGATAAGACATTTCCACCTATAACCAATTGGTTTTAAGTTAAATGCATTAATAGACATTGATGTGCTGGAGTTTGACACTTATTTAACCACATAAAGTGTTAAGGATAATCTACCGTCTTCCCACATAATTAGCAAGTGTAAGAGCACTTGTGACTCTCATGGTTAGTGAACGGGAAGAGTGTTTGCCCTTGGTGTGTGTGTGTGTTCATAGTTAAGTATGCTCATGATCCATTAAGGCTTTCGTTTAAGGTGCAGTGTAGTAACTATATCTAGTGGAGTCACTCATGAGAGGGAAATTGTCGAGGATGTGCATAAGTGACTTATCCCACATGATTAAAAGTTCATACACACACATATAGGGGACATATTGAGATATATATAGCTGGTCAAGAATTTTAGTTCATGCCCTTTTCCAGCATTCCTTTTCTTTTTTTTTTTCGTAGCATAAGCAATGTCTGCTACTATGTCATGTTTGTTATTTTAGGCTTTGCTTTGTTTTGTCTTCTAACCCATTTGTTTGCAGTTATCAAACTTAACATGAAATGCTTTCATGCATCTTCTATAAGGATCCTGCTGATTTGTTCTTTTATATTTACAACTGCTACTAAAACGTTGCATACTAGCCTAGCCTGGATATTATTCTGTCCCAAACTTAAGTCATATCTAATTGGGAGAACTTTAAGTGAGAAAATGTATACTGTCTGCAAAAAATATTACCCTGCATATAGGTAGCAGTAGATCACTACACTATCATTCTCGTATTGATACCACAAAGAAAGAAAACATCTTTCACGATTGCAACAACCTAATAGGCCAAGAACAGGAACGGGGCCTTCTCTAGACCACCAGCTTAGGTGAACAAGACTAGACTAGCATCTAGGAAACTTCACTTCAAGTCTCCATTAATCACATGTACATTATCTTCAACCAGACATAGCTAGCCTGGCCATCTTTCTACCATAACACATCTTCAACCTTTCTTTTATTGTTATTGTTATTTTCCCAATATTTGTACAATGTCATATTTCTATTCCGCCCCATGTTCCAAGACTCATCATTTTGACTCATTTCTGCTTCTTCTTTCATGGATGACTTCTCATTTTAACAATAGCCATATAACAAAAAGACAATGCCAAATGCACCAAATGTTTTGTGCGAAGTGTTGGAGAGTCACGATTGAAGATACATATTTTAATTGACAAACTTGATTTATTTGTTCACAATAATTTTCTTTGTTAGGAATTTGTGGAAGAAATTTTTTGTCCCTTTCAAAGATAGCCTATTTAATCTTAGGTAACTAATATTAATGGTCCCAAACCTTTGATTTCCATTACAAATTGGTCCTTAACCTTCATTTCATTACAAATTGGTCTAAAATTTTTATAATTGTTATTTCATAAATTCACACCATGTCATATTTTTCTAACAGTTAATGGATAATTTAAATTATTCATTTTTTTTCTTTGTAAATTGAGTTATGAGCCTACATAGTGCTAGGGACCAATAAGGCTTAGGAGCAATCTGCAACTAAATGAAGGTTGGGACCAATTTGTAACAAAAATTAAAATTTGAGACTAATAGTGCTTGTTACTCCTATAATCTCGATCTCCATAGCATATGAAAAATCCTAGACTTGAAAATGAAAACCCACGTCCAAGTCCAACCACGACCTGCAAAATGATGACTATAAAAGCCGATGCCACCAATGGTCGATTGGCTTTGCGAGGTTGTATGGATATAGATATGCCACAAAATAATTGAGAGTGAGACACCAAGAGAAAAGCGAGGCTTCAAGTCCAAGAATGACAGTCATCATTGGCACCCATGGGCGATTGACTTTGCGGTGGCTGTATGGATGTGGAGAGATGTGGCCACTAGCTAATCCAAGATATTTTTTTCAAAAAAGGGTTGCATTCATGCATGAGTATGTAATAAATAATGAAGATTAAAATAATCAAAGTATAATTCACATATATGATATAATTATAAGAATGCTATTTTTAAAAGTATACGAAGTATGAAGGCAAAAATGCCCTAATAGTCCTTGAATTTATATGTTTATACTTACTTGATCCCTTAACTTTATATTGTGCTTAACTCTTCCTGTGTTTAATAAAGGTGTAAAAAGGGCTAGTCCAAGCCTGAGCCCATCATGCTCAAGCTTTGGCCCTTAGCCTAATGGTATTACCCTGGCTCGAGCTCGAATTGCCCAAATCCATATTTTAAGGCTTGAACTTGGCTCGAGTTGAGATTAAGCTTGGCCTTTTAGGCTCGCCAAGCTTGAATTTCTAATAATTGAGTATTTTTGTGTTAGATAAATTAGGTATCCAAGGACCCTTAGGCTCATTATGATATGTGTATATGAAATACTTTTAATGCCCTTTAGGTTTATTAGGATGTGAGCCGGGTAGTATTCAGCTCGAGATTGGGGTTTTTATTTTTCAAGCTTGATTTTAGGATTGGGCTCGAGCTTATGCTACTTGATAAAAATCCGGCTTCTTTATACTCTTAATGTTTGAAGAGAAAAGTAAATTGTGAAAAGAATTTAAGGCATGGGTGGGAAGAAATATGAAAGCCAAGAGATTAAAATAAAACTTTTTCCAATAAAAATTATTTGTGGAAGGAAGGTAGTGGCTAACTTTTTATAAATTTTTAAGGTAAAAGAAACACATTTTTTTTGTTTAAATAAATGTTATCAGGTTAGAGGGTTCACTAAAAAATCAAAGGGGGTCAACTGCCTAAATTATATATTATTTTCCATTTGTTTTTTAAAAGGGGGTGGGTGTTCATAGACCCCTATAATTCATATGTAAATTTACCATTTAAGGGAGGCAAGATGATAAGATAAAGAAGGCAAAATGGATGAAATCGAGAGGTGGGAGACCTAGAAAGGGGTGAGGATTCGAGTTAAGGGACAACAGGGCTGTCATCGATGTGATGGCTGATTAGTTTCATAGGACTGTGTAGGTTTGGATGAGAGGAGGCGAGATGACCAATAAAGAAGAAAGGTAACTGTGAGGGCAAGGATCCCTGCTATCGAGTGAGGGTTGAGGTGTTTGAGAGAAAAAGAGAGTGAGATTAAGTCTAAAGGCTGAGGCTGCTCTTGGTTCTTGGGAAAAGTTAAGGTATAGGATTTTGTTGGGATGGGTTAGACGATTAGTTAGCTTATGAGCATAGGTAGGATAATTGGTTGGGTTATAGTTTATGAGCATAGGTAGATAGTGGGTTGGATTATGGGAATAGAGCATGGACCTTAGATGCTGGATTATTTTAGGTTAAATTGTTCCAACCCGTTTTTATAGTCCTTGAATATGGATCAGGTTAAGTTGGCCCCAACTAGCTACCTATTAATCCAAATTAAACTCGAAAGTTTCGAATTTGAGTTCAAGTCTCAGGTCACTGCTTTCATCCCTAGTCTTTGACTTCCATCATGAAAATAAAAACAACAACAATAACAACAACAACAACAATAATAATAATAAGAACAACAAAAACAACAACATTAATACCTATGTTTTCAAATACTTAGCCCTTTTTATTTGGATAATTAGTATGTGGTAGTTTGCCATTGTTTTTTGAAATAATTAACATATACGTCTTATGTCATCCTTCCCAACGGTTCCATGAATCCTAGGCTGACCCATTTGCACAAATGGCCAAATATTTGTAATTTGAAAAGGTAATGAAAGTTTGTCATTAAAAAGTTTTCAAATACTTGATTCTCTCTCTAGAAAAATAAAAAAATATTGCTATTCATTTCTATTTATATATATAATTGAAATGAATGGAGTAAATCCCTGCTTGTTTTAGATTAAATAATTATTATTTAATTTATTGTTTTTATGTTTAGTTACTGTTCACTCAACTTATATATATATATAAGTGGAACTCTATATTTTAAGAAGCCAAAACAATGTTAAAGCGGTGTTTATGGTCCAATAAGTTCTTGATTTGATGGAGTCCATAACTTGCTACTTGATGGTTGTTGTTCCTTGAGAGCATATCTTTCCAGCTCATGCTGTATTTCTTCTTTCATCATTTACCCTATCTCTCGTGTTTGATTTTGAATATTTTAGAAAAATGGCTTCATTTGTTCTGATCACAAAAAAAAAAATGCATTTAGGTTTCTACATTATATATGTATCTGGCGTCTTGGATTTAAACCTTTACATGCATCATTTTCTTTTAATCGGTCAGATGGTTAAAAACGTGAAAATCAACCTGCTGTTTTAAAAATAGGGCAAAACTAAGAGCATTTAGTCATAGAAAATTCCCCAATTTTCAAGAAAAAATTTTTTAAAAAAAAAAAAAAAAGAGAAAATTTGTTAGTGTATGCATTTTCCTTTACTATTTGCTGGAGTAAACAAGGTTAATTATGATTTGAATGGCTGCTACAATCAAATTTATCATCATTACAGATTATGTTGTCATCTTTATATATGTTTATATCCTATAAATACCTAGCTTTTGTAGTAGAATAATACCATGTAATACAAGTTGTAGTCCTATATGCTCTCTTCCATTCTTTAAAACCGTTCTGGAGTTAAGGACTTTCACTTATATAGTTATTAACAATGGAAATAAGTTTAAAAATATGAAATATTTTATTCAAAACATGGTAAAAAGAAAAAAGGGGAAAAATATTTTCTCCGCTCTACCATGAGATCATGCATAAAAGAAATCTATCTGCGCTAATAATTACAATACAAGTCAAAAAATGTATTTTACCCTGAAGATAGATAGTAGTTTTATTATTTATTGGGTTAGAAAGAAACTCATAACTCTTTAATATGTACAAACACCTTTGAACTGTTGAAAACACTAGCAGGTAATAAAATGTAAGGAAACTTACAATTATCCTTCTAAGGTATCTTACAGTTTGTTCTATTTATTTTTAAAAACTTATATTTTACCCCTATATTTTTTACACTATCCAATAATAACTTCTAAAACTTTATTTAAATTGTACGGTCATCTTCTAGTAATTTCAATTTCTTTAATATTTTTTTTATAATTAATAGACATTTTTAATTATTAAATTTTCCTTTATGTAACTGGATTTTTCTGCCTGTAAATACATATTAGTATCTTTTAAATGTTAGTTAGTAGTGAAAAAATATAAAAAATCTTAAAATTACTGAAACATAATTATCATATAGTTTAAATTATAATTTTAGAAGTCATTTTCAGACATTGTAAATGAAATAAGGGGTAAAGTATAAGTTTTTGAAAATAAATGAATAAAAGTGTAGGTTAGACCAAATTAAGGGTTCTTAAAATGTAACTCATAGCATTGTGCCAGAGGGAGATGGGTGGCTTGCTGATGCTAGACCCCCAAAATTCTTAGAAATTATAATGTATATTATGATGGGCATATGTATAGAATCTTACACTGGGAAATGGAGAAATAGCATATGGGAAGTTACATATTTGGCCTTTTTAGGGAAAAAAGTACATATTCTAAGCAAAAAAAAAAAAGCATCTTCTGCAAAATAATAATAAAATAAAATAAGCAAAAAAAAAAAACCTCCCATAGAAAAAAAAGGGGAAAACAAATGCTATGGGAATTCATGTTATTTCTCTTATCATGCATTTTAATCATGAACATTAATTAACATTCAAAAAAGGGTAATAGTGTTATGACAAATTAGGTGACTGGACCTAAGTTGTACAAAACATCCCAAAAGCAAGAGTAGAGAGTGAGAACGAGAGTAAAATTATAAACACGTTACTTTTTAAAATTTAAATATGTAAAAAGTCATAAAAATGAGAGCAAAAATGACAATGAAGAGCAGGAGCAGCAACCAAAATTAGAAGGATTATATAACATAGGTTAGACTAACTTATGAAAAGTTGTAAAATTAAAAGACCACTAGAGACAAAATTCAAGTTTAAGGACTAACTCATATGAATCAATCAAGTTAAGAGGCCGCTAAGGTGATTAGGCTTACATTTAATAATCTAGTAGATTTGAAATTTATTCTATAGTCATTAATTTCAGATTATTTTAAAAAGCCCCTAAAACTTTTATTGAACAAGAATGTTATTCCAAAATAATTTTAACATCCTAAATAATGTCGAGCGACAATACAAAAAGTTGTAACTTTAATCAAATAAAAAATTTTCATGGTAGTCCCCAACTGATAACTCATAATGTTGTGCCGGAGGGAGTTGGGTGGCTTGCTTATCCTAGGCCCCCAAAATTCTTATAAATTATAGTATATATTATCATGGGCATATGAATGAAATCTTACACCGTTATAATAATTATTAATTAAATTTAAATTTTCATAATAGACTCGGAAATGGAGAAATAGCATATGGGAAATTACATATTTGACTTTTTGGAAAAAAAAAATAAGTACATATTCTAAGCAAAAAAATCCTCTTCTCCAAAAAAAAATGAAAAAAAAAGCAAAAAATGCCACCCATAGAAAAAAAAAGTAAAAATGCTATGGGAATTCATGTTATTTTTCTTATGTGCATTTCAATCTCCAACACTAATTAACATTCAAAAAAGGGTTATAGTGTTATGACAAATTAGGTGGCAGCCCTAAGTTGCACAAAATGTCTCAAAAGCAAGAGCAGGGAATGAGAATGAGAGCGAAAACAAAAAAATGTTACTTTTTAAAATTTAAGTAAATAATAAAATTATAAAAATGAGAACAAAAATGACAATGAAAAGCAAAAACAACAACCCAAACTGGAAGGATTATACAACTTAGGGCTAGATGAACTCGTGATTACCATAAAAAACTGAGTTTAAATTAAGTGACTAACTCATATGAGTCAACCAGGTTAAAGGGCCGTTGAGGTGATTAAGCTTATATTTAATAATCTGGTAGATTTAAAAATTATTTTATATTCATTAGTTTCAGATTAATTTAATTAAAAATCCCTACCACTTTTATTGAACAAGAATGTTATTATCTAAAACATTTAACATCCTAAATATTGTCAGGCGAATGTACAAAAATTTGCAACTTAAATTAAATAAAAAATTTTCATGATAATCCCCAAACTGATAGCTTCACTTGAGGGATACCAGGAATCAACTTCTCATTCCTCTTTCCCTACATTGTATAATGTCATTTGATATGATCTAGTTATAAATTTCTTTCACCAAATACTATAGCAATATTCATTCAAACCCTAACTTGTATAACTGATTGTGAGTGGAAAAAAATTGATGTAAGATATAAATAATTTGCTACCAAATCAAACGAGATGAATCATAATTCTCATACATAAGCGCGTATAGAATCTTACACCGTTCTAAGAATTACTTACTAAATTTAAAATTCCATAATAGACTGGGAAATGGAGAAATAGCATATGTAAAGTGAAAATACGAAAGTTTTTTTTATTCATTACGCTTGCACATTACTGAGGAGTCGGTTTCGTGAACAGATACATCCTCGTTCTTCGGCCAAAAAACAGGAAAAAGGACACAGAGAGATAAATCCCCCGTTGCGAAAAGTTGCAGGAGTAGAAGATGAAAAGTGAAAACAAAAAGATTAAACCAAAAGAGAAAGGCAACTAAGATCTACACAACATAGAAAGCAGATCAAAGAAAAAGAAAAGGCGTCTTGAGAGAGGTGGACGTCTTGCTCTGATTCTGAACCATAGAATGGCACTGGCGTCTCTCCGACGAGCTCACGATTGTCGGAAGCGTGACCTCCCTAGAAGCTCCGATGAGATATCGCTGCGTACGGTTCTGACACGTGTTACAGAGGAAGCACCGGATGTGTCTGAGAGCCAAGAAGTTGGCCTGGTGCACCCATTTGTCGCATTCTCGGCAAAGAAAGGCGTCGTCAGCTTGGCAATACAAAGACGCCCTGGTGTCGCAGAGCTCGCAGCGCACCGTTTGGCGATTGATGGGAACAGAACCACCACCTTTGGAACAGAGTGCTCTGTTTTCCTGTTGAAGTCCTCTGCACATTTTCTGGCTTTCCGACGGACGATGAAAGTTCCGATTTTGAGACCACAAAATGGATGGGAAGAAATTGCTGGGACGAAAAAACTATCGGCCAGGATTTATAGGGCATCAGCAGCAGGTGCAGTCTTGTCTTTCACATGCAACTCATGGTTACATGAAATGAGATCTTAAATGCACGATGACATGGAATGCACCAGTAAAGGACAAACCTTGTCTCTGTTACTCGCCAATAATCTCTTCTCCTGCCCTTTTCATGGGAACTCGAAATAAGTGACAATTTTGTGGTCGAGAGGAACAATGCCTTTTTCGTTTGCAAGGACAAGTGCAACGGCAAGAATCTTAAACAAGAAATTG